>JAENRP010000154.1:87908-100718 GCA_024741835.1 Diplocarpon mali | reverse complement strand
TGGCCTAGCGGGGAGTAATTTCTCCCTTTTTTTTTTTTTTTTTCCTGGTCATATAGCCGCTTCGCCTAGGGTGAGAATGAGAGTTTATACGAGAAAGATGGAGGACGAAACATACCCGCTGTACCATCATAGCCCGCCCCTTCACCACCTCGTTGAGGACGATCGAAGATGACCGATAGATCATAGTCCTCGTCCCCGTCTCGACGTGTGGAGATGCCGCCATCGCCTCCTCCTCTGACTGGTTTCTTTCTCCGAGCACGGCTGATCGGAGCCAGGGCAGAGATCGAGGAGTCCCGAGTTTCTCCTACGTAGCAGAGCAAGCGCAGAAATACCGCACCCGCTGCGCCTCGAGTGCTGACCACAGCAGGCCTGGGAGTGCAACTCTTCATCCTGTCCTTGCCTCGCGGCTGCTAGGTCACGTGTGCAGTCGCTTCCAGCCTGTGGCGCAGGCTAAGGCACGAGTTGGGTGGCCGAGGTGTTTGGGGATGGCCCTCGGGTTGTCCCTTGGATTTGCAGACTCGGGGCCCTGTGTGGGGGGGGATGGGGGGCTCTGTTTTGATGGTGTTGTTGTTGTTGTTGTTGTTGTTGCTGCTGCGTTAAAGTACTGTCCTGTGTACGTTCTCGCTTAATCTGCATGCCAAGAGTCGCCATCTCAACTGTTTTGCCTGCAGCGGACTTGCTGAACGTATCTCTCGGAAGGGGGAAAGCTGATTTGGGGGAAGAAACGAGCCTGTGGGTGTGGGATTGCAAGTGTAGGCTTACGAAACACCTGGAAGTACAAGTGCATTATACGTCTAGCTTTTGGCATGATGAGCCTTGTCTATTTTCGTCGGCGTACCCGACGTGCAAATGTTTCAGAGCTGCATTGAGCCCTTCAGATCGCGAGCCTGGGTAGTCGCTTGAGGACCCATTCGATTCAGGGGCGGGTTTCCATGCTCGCCTTGCAGAACGCTGCAGTAATGAGAGTTCCGCGGTGGAAATCTGCATGGGGGGATCTGTATCTCATGTGCTTCGGGCTCACACAAAATCGCTCGCTCTGCGTATTAGTCGCGGGGCCAATACCCACCGGAAAGCGAGTCGAATGGCAAACGCACCTCATACTTCTTCCTGACATGTCGGCTAATGCGGGCTCTGTCTCGCCTGCGACGAGGTGGAATGGATACTCAATTACAGGAGGGGTATCCTCCAATCTCCTGAGATGGCTTTAAGCTTAACCTTACGAACCGACCTCTTGACTTGGATGTTTTTCCCCTGCCTGCGCTAATCCAGTCGTTTTCTGATTGCGCTGCGGTAGGTTGCTTGGTTCCATAGCCCGCACCCAAGTCAATCCAGAGGCAGTTGAGGACGTGGGTGAGTGAGGAGAATTCTACTTTCACGGGAATGATGTTTGTCTTCTCACCCGCCGACAGGGGGGAGGGGCTGACATTGGCGGAACTGGACAGTATCTCTCGACTGGTCCTGACGTTATGTTGCATTGCATTCATGACAGAATCAGTATCGTGCTGTATTTAGAGGTGGATTCTCAATGGTGGCAGAAGCTTGTAAAATTCTACTCTAACTATATACCTGAGCTCCCTTTATAGAAGTGCTCTGTGGCCACTTTAGGGGTATATTACATAAGCCAGTCCTCAGATGCCTTAATGCCTAAGGCTCCTTATAGCGCAATACACCCCTTAAGTGAGAAGCAGCTCCTAAGCTAGGCTTAGCTATAACTAGCGCTAGATCTAGTATATAAGACTCCTTTATTATGCTCCCTAGCTTTTAGAATAATGAAAATTGCTTAATAAAGCTATAATAAATAAAAGAGGGAGCGTATTCTAAGTGCTTCCTTTATAGAATAGAAGCTAAATTAGGTGATAAAGGAAAGTTAATAAAGGTAGCGCGCTTATAAAAGTACGCGTTTTTCCCTTATAAAGCTTTCCTTCCTTATACTTCTTTAAATAATCACTTTAAAATGGAGAATAGTAATAATAACTCTAAAGAGCGCCCTAGTAGGGCTACTATTATAAGCTTCCTAATTATGCTCCCTTACTCTTGCTAAAGACTTATAGCGAAGTCGTTATGCTTGAATATAGCTTAAAGCTTCTTAGCGCGGTAGATAGTAGGAGGATGATAACGCGCCTAAGACGTTTGACGTAGTAATACCCCCGAGAGGGAGCGCGCCTCTCCTCCCCGCTACCCCCTAGGCTATAGTTCTTAGAATACCGGCGGTCCCCTCTGCAGCTCCCTCCTCCTATCGCAAGCCGGAGCAGGGGCTGATAAGGAATATACTATATAAGGGGTGCGTTCGGAGCTTCCTAGCTAGGAAGTCGGCTGGCGTATACTTTAATAGCATAGTAGGAGTATGCTGCTTTTATTATGCGAAGGGAGGCCATGCGTGCTAGGAGCTTCCTATCGGCGCCTTAGAGGCGTAGGAAGATTATATATTCTTATTAAAGGAGAACGATAGTGACTCTGCGGTACGTTCTTAAGCTCCTTCTAAGTGGTTTGCTACTAATAAGCAGTTTAGGGCCTTACCGCTATTAAGAGGAAGGTAAGAGAGGAGCTTCGGAAGGCGCGCTAGAGAGAGATAGAGGAGGTAGTATTATTAGAGGGTATATTAATTATAAGCTTTCTTATACTATAGCTAATAGCTTCTTAGAACCAGTCGGTCAAGAGCTCCCGCCGCTGCTGATTATAGCACCTCTTAGCCTTACCGCCCGCCTCGCAGAGGCTTTTGAGGCTCCTACGGCTACTCCTATTATTGCTCCCGGCGTTGCTCCCTAGGCGGCTCCTAGGGCTATGCTACTAGAGGAGTCAGTTGCTTCTCAATAGGGACGCACCTTTATATTATTCGCAAAGCTATTAGAGGTTCTGATTATCTAAGGGAGTTAGTTTTAAGCCTCCTTATATATTAGTATAAGGAAAATTGAAACCTATCTTACGCTTCCTTCCCACTTGCTATTACAAAGGAGATATGAAAGGATTATGGAGCATTTAAAATGCTAGCTTCTCGACTAGACCTCTTGCGTCTTAAAGGTTCAAAAGCTTAATAAAGCTCTCGAACTTTTATCGAGGAAGGTTTTTAATAAGGCCATCTGCGTGCATATCCTTAGTAGGGAGATAGGCCACTTAAAAGCTCCCTTTTTAATGCTCCTATTATAGCTATATATTATATATATTAATGTATCAGAGCTTTGTAGAGATCCTTTAAGAGTCTCTTATAATAAGCTGTATTATCTATTGATTATCGCAAAATATAGACTATAGAGCTTCTACCTCAAGCTCTATTTCCTTAAAGAACCTCTTTAACGCTATTATCTCCTTTGCTATATGCGCTACTCCTAGGAGCTCAGCCTTTATAGTAGAAGTAGTAACTGTCGGTTGCTTCGAGGCTTTCCAAATGATTGCTCCTTTAAATAGGAATATAATAAAACCGTAAGAGGAGCGCCTTATCTTTAGATCATTTACAAAGGAAGCATCTAACGATACTATTAAGTTATTTGATCTGCTAAATCGACTATAAGTAATTCTTAGGAAGCGTATATTAAAAAGGTAGCAAATTGTCCAATTGATAGCTTTAAGGTGTTCGGAGCTTAGGTTTGTATAGAAATAAGATAGCTAGGCGATTATAAAAGCTATATCTAAGCGTAGTATAATAGCTGTATATAAGGCGGAGCCTACTTTTTCCTAGAACTCTTTAATTCTTAAATAGGGAGCTGTTTTATAGTTCTTTTTAAGTTCAAAGTAGGGGAGCGGCGTACTAGGGAAACGCCTTATATTAAGGCCGAACTTCTTTGCCATCTTCTCGATATAAGCGTTATAGAGTAGAGTAATTGTACCCTGCTTCCTATCTTAAGAGACTCTTACCCTTAAGAACCACTTAATATCTTTTATAGCTATTAATTCGTATGCTTCGCGCAGTCCTTTTATAGTCTTCTAAGCTTCTTTTGCATAGGAGGAGTAGTATATTACTTATATATTATTAATGTAAAAGGCTATAAATACAGTCCTATCCTTATTAACGAATATGCAAGGCTCCTTATTAAAAGGGGTAAGCTTCAGAGACTTTAGAGTACTAGTAAAATCCCTGTACTAAAGCGCTAGGGAGTCTTAAAGGCCGTATAAGGCGCGATCGAGCTCTACTACCTTATCTTTCTACTTCTAACCATCTAATAAGAAGTAAACAACTAGCACGCTCTGAGGGTCTCTTTTAGCATTTATAAAGGCGTTGATAACGTCGAACTATTGGAGCTTTATATCGAATTTAGCAGTAATTGCTATTATAACCTTAAAAGATCTTAATGCAAGCGTCGCAGTATAGGTAGAGAAAATAGAAGCTTCTTCCTAAAGATCTCCCCTTACTACTATTCTTGACCTAAAGCAGCTAATCTCCTTAGAGGAGTTTAGCTTATAATTAAAGACCTACTTTAATAGTATAGGCCTTATAGTAGCCTTGCTTCTATTGATCACTCTTTAGCAATTGCGCGCTTCTAAGTTCTTAATCTTAGTTCTGGCTCCCTCTTTAAATTGCTTTCCGAAAGGGTAATTTGCAAGCTCCTTTTAATAAGTTGGCGCTTTAGGAAGCTTATCTTAAGGTGGAATAGGAAGGATAGAGTTTCCTCTAGAGCTTCTAAATTAAGTCGCCGTAGTAATAATATAGTATACTGCTTTATACTCTTCTCTATTAATTCTCGCAGGCTCCTAACTTAGCTAGAAAGTTGATATAAAGCTATTTACCTGCTTTAACTAATGTGTTTTAAGTTCTTTAAAGGCTAGCAGGAGATCCTTAACGCACGTTGCATATATAGTATTCCCGCTTCCTCTTCTCCTTTTTAACCTATAGAGCAGTATAGGTACTATTTCCTACTCCTTATTAGGCTTCTTGCGTTTTCGGAAGGCCTTTATATTAAGTACTTTAGGCTGAGCTTCTATTAGTTTCAAAGAGCTCCCTCTTTTGATATTACCCTTAAGAGCTTCTATATCCTGGTATAGCTCTCGATCGATCAATGCTTCTAGTAAGAGCTGGCGTGCTTCTTCACTAGTTGCCTATAGTAGAGCTTCTAATAATTGAGGGGCCTGCTCCTACCCTTGCGATTACTTAGTTTGTATAGCAATTAGAGGCCTGGTATTGCGCTCCTTAGCGGAACTGGCATTTATAATATCGCTTTCGACGCTCCTTTTAACTATTAATAATTGTCTTAGAGCGTCTAACCCTTTGCTACTAGGCAGCTGCTCTTAAGTAGCTAGAGTAGAAATGCTATAAGTAGCCTTATAGGGGATAAGAGCCTTCGATAGATCTAAGCTTAGAGCTTCTATTAGTAAAAGATTAATAGGCTTACCTCCTATTAGGTTATCCGCAGGCTACTCGTCTAAAGCTCCTTTTACATTCTCGACGATTAACTTAGCGTCTTAAGCTTCCTCCTCCTCCTCTTCGATCATTTGTATAATCTCTTTGATAATTAGGAGCAGGTGGCCAGCTACCTTTTTATACTCCTTAGAGTAGAATTTAGACTTATCGAATTCGACGTTTCGAGAGATTATAACCTTTCGAAGCTTAGGCACTTAGATCCTATATATATTAGTAGCATAGTAACTAATTAAGTATCTAATATGCCTTTGTAGTATAGTTTTAAAAGCTCTCTTATTCTTTAGAGCTTCCTTCTCCTTTGCTAATAGGTACGCGCGCGCTTTATACGCTTTTATACCCCTTTATTCTAGTCTTAAATCGGTGGTAAGCTTTATAGTGATCTGCGGATTATACTACTTAAAGTATTGTCTAAACTAGAGCTAGAGCACTTTATTTGGACTCTTCTATCCCTTGCGCTTTAATAGGCCGATATTATAGAGGTATATTGCAGCTAGTACGGCTTTAGGCCATAGGTGCTCTAGGAGGTTAGTAGAGATTAATATAGTAAGTGCCTTTTTAATAATCTCTGCTTCTGCTCTCTTAAAAGCTCCATTTGGTTTATAAGTATAGGATAGAGTGACTTCTACCTCTATGCCTTTAGCTTCGCACTACTCTTTATATTTTAATGCTCCCTATAGAGGGAATACCGAGGTATTATTATCGCTCTTTAAAATATATAGGGAGAGGCTATAATAGCGCTTTACCTATGCTTTAAAAGATTAAAGAGCTCTTAGAACTAGCATTAGGGACTTATAGAGCAGAGTATATTTAAATAACTTCCTATTAAATTCATCTTTAATTAAGAGAAGCTAGCTTTCTAAGGAGAGGCTTAATGTGCTATAATCAAATAGGTCTTAAGAGCACCTAAAGAACGGTCTTAGAGCCTTGAAATCTAACTCTCTCTTAGAAGGCTTTTGCTTAGCTTTTGCCTAAGCGTAAGCTTTATAATTGATTTATAGCTTCCCTTTGATCTTTACCCCTTTTGCATTTAGTATAAGCTTCTTAAGCGCCTTAGCTCTTAGATGGCCTAATCGAAGGTGCTAAATATCTACCGAATTATTCTTAGCTCTTAGGAATACGCTGCTCCTTAAGGGTTTATATTAGCTTCGCAGACGCTATTATAAAGTAGGGAAGGCTAGGCAGGTTGGTTGAGTATAGCATAGCGAGTTAGGAGCGTTATAAAAGTTAATAGGCTTATATTCAAATACTATAATATTCGACCTATACTCTAGCTACTTTATAACTATATTATTATCTACTATACCCCTTTAGAGCGTCGCGTCTAAGCCTATATACTATACCCTAGCCTTCTTTAAAAGAGGCTTTAAGATAATATTAATATTAAACCCATCTATAAGCGCTATATTCCTAAGCTCTAAGTCTCTTCTATTAGCGAGAACCCCTTTTATTAGACGTATACCCCTCCTCCTTATTAGTAGACTCGAGCTCCCTACCTTTATACAATCTTAAGGATATGCGATTTTTAATAATCTAAGAACTAGAAGCTCCTCTCGATTAATAAGGTGCGTCGCAGCATAGTTATTAAGTAAGGTTGTATTCGAAAGAGCGTAAGGAGCTCTAAGGGTGGAGTATATTCCTAAGGTAAAGTCTTTAAAGAGAGTTAGATCTAGGAGGGCAGCTATAATCTTGGATTTACCGCTCCTTAAAGCTTTAGCAGATGTTCTTTCTTTAAATTAATTTATAAGAGCGTATTTGAAATAGGAGAGCTTAGCTTAAAGCTCTTTCTATTCTGAGGAAGTAAGGTTTTCACGCGTTCTTTTGACCTTATTATAGCTAAGGAGGTTTTAAAGCGTACCTTCCTTAGCGCTAGTTAAGGCATATTTCAGCCTATTACACTCCTTTAGGTTCTAGAAGTGATTTTTAACCTAAGGGCAAGGGCACTTTTTAACACTCCCCTTAAGAGTCTTCTTCGCCTTGCCTTTACTTAGTGCTCCTAGATTAGTATGATTGCCTACTCCTTTAAGCGAGGCGTATACTTTAAAGGTTGCCTTTAATAAGGAGCTTGCGAGGCTTTGCTCTATTAAGCTTAAGAACCAATTGATATAGTAGACCATATCTTTTCTATACTTTAGACCTAGCTTATTATCTCTAATAAGCTTTGCCTAGATCTACTAGGACTAAGTGAGAGCTTAGCAGTAAACTAACTATAGAAACTTCGTAATTGTAAGAGAGCCTTAAACCTTTAGGATTCTATACGTTTATGCTTTTTAATAGATCTCCTTAAAGCTAGCAAGCTAGGTCTTCGGTTCTACTTTGCTGCTCCTTGTTTTAAAGAGCTTATTATTATAGTCTTTCCAAATTGACTCTATTATGCTAACCTTAAAGGGGGCTAGTTCCTTACGCAAGTGCTCTACGATCTATTGAATTAATAGTTTCCCTGCTTCCTTATAGTTATATTATACTACTCGAAGTAATATAGGGTGTACTATTTTAGTAATCCAATAGTATAACTGAGTATAGGAGCTCCTGTTCCTTTTCTACGTTTCTATTATAAGATTGTATTACATTACTGCCATTTTATACTCTAGCTCTATATCTTTAGCTATTATCTTCGCAAGTAGTGGTAGAGCTAGCGTTTGTTAATCAGTAGCTTCCTACTATTAGTACAACTCGTAGTAGCTTTGCAATACTCTTTAGTCCTATCCTTTTACAATTTTTTCAAGCTACGGCGGTTCTATTTCTAGATCTAGCAGATATAGAGCTTTATTCTTATAAAGCGGAGCTTAGTTTCCTATCTCTATAGTATATAGTTTAAGGTTATTAACCTATCTTAGCTTTTCTATATGCTTCTAAAAGCGTAGAAATTCAGCTTAAAACTCTAGCTTAGCGTACCAAATGCGCTATAACTTCCTATCCTAGAGTATAACTCTACTAGAGCTAAGCTCTTAAGCTTCTTTTTGCTAGTACTCGCTTATATTAACTAGGTTAGTAAGGAGTATAGGTCTATTAGTTAGCTAGGAGCGTTAGAACGTTAAGTTAGGTCATATAATACATATAGGCAAGGGAGAATAGATGAAAAATAGTAGTAAAACCTCTTTAAGAAGTCTTTAAATATAGTAGATTTTTAATCGTTTACTCTTAAGAGTCGCAAATAGTGCTAATAACTATCGTGCTATATTTAAAGGTGGATTCTTAATAGTAGTAGAAGCTTGTAAAATTCTACTCTAACTATATACCTGAGCTCCCTTTATAAAAGTGCTCTATGGCCACTTCAGAGGTACATTACATAAGCCAGTCCTCAGATGCCTTAGTGCCTGAGGCTCCTTATGGCGCAACAATCAGTTAATCAGCGTGTGAGCAAAGCATCTCGAAGCATGGTTATGCGGCTCACGCGGTATGCCGAAACCATCTCAAGTCACAAGCAATGCTAAGAGCTGACTTGCTAGATAGTATCCTTCAAAACATCCCCTTATATACCGAATGCAGCACAGACTTGCGCTAAGACTATAACTACCATTTCGAGTTAGTCCTGACCCTTCCAAGAGACCCGAACCAAACTCTCAACCGGTGTGCCCTGGTACGCTCCCCCTATTCTGCCTCCGCCAAGGTCGCTTTCGTGGGAAAAGCGAGCAATCTTCCATCGACTACGGAGGGGCAGTAATCAATCGGAAGACAAGCACTATTACTCAATACTGGAGTACTGCTTATCAAAGCATGTCATAATTGACAGAATCTCAAGGTGTAGATTCCGAGTTCCATGGAGCTGCAGGAGTAATATACGAGGTACGATTACATAAGCCCAATCCTTGTCTATTCGAACCAGAACAGACGAAATATGAACTCCAAAACAACCTTGGACACAAGATAGCTGCCTTAGCAGCCTGGCCTTTGTATTCGCCAGCGAGCGCAGAGGTTTCAGCTCGACGTTATCATCCTCACTTGACAAACGAGTTCGTGCTTCGCCTAGTTGTTGCCGGTGGTAGAAGAGATCCATGGGTGCGTCTTCCACTCCGAGCGTCGTCGGGGGGGATACCCTTTCGTCCGAATTACAGTAGATCCGAAACCCCACAACATCGCACTCTATGGGCAGACATGCTTGGAGAGAGCAATTTAAAGGACAAGTGCCATGAGCTGCATAGCCAGATCACTCTTCGGCCCGTGATCCACCGGCCCCGATATTGCAAAACAATCTCGAGGGCTCTCTCTCTCTCTCCTCATCTATTTCCAATGGGCGGCAAATCTGGACACGGGCTTTCTGAGGGTACGTGAGTTCTCGCTCGGTCCAAGCCGGTGTCTTGCGCATGCCCTTATTTGCAGGCCACGGTACCGAGAGCTTTGCTCGGGATAGAGTGAGTGCATGGGCAACCTTCGGATCTGATGGCCGGGCATGGGTCAGCGCGCACTCGAGCCAAATCAGCGCGGATTTGGCGATAAGCGGCTTGGAAACTCCTCCTCCCACGCGGATCAAGCACGCAGTCTATCTCGATGTGCTCAGAAGAGCTCTCTTCCGTGGCAAGTCCGCCCTGATCAGGCGAACGGTTTCAGAGCCAACGCTGTACTTTGATTTTGATCTCGAGTTTGGAGACGTATGCACAGTGCATATAGCCCACCCGCCGGAGTTCTGTAGAACCAGCCCGCCAACTTGCTCGTGCACTTCGAGACGGTGCTGCCTACAAAGTACGCAGTAGCAGGCTCCTTGTCCTTGGTTGTCCGAGGAAGAGAGACGCGAAAGAGCTGGATGCAGGGGTGTTTGGCTTTTGGGAACGAGACTACAAGACGGCTCAACAGATACACATCAAGGCGAGGGCCTGTTTCCACGAATCCTGGCGTGCGTAATGCCATACATGACCATCTTGGCTCCACGGCCCTGCTGCCCCCATACGGACTGCGGAGACGCCTTTTGGACAGATCCGTATCGAGTCTGACGCGGCAAAATATTGCTCCGTCGTCTATTCTCGACAGCAATATATCGCTTGTCTCTCGACCCGCGTCGTGCTGCAGGAAGTGGGACCTCGGACTCGAAGTTCGAACTTGAATACCTTATCACCATTCCTGCAATCGCTACCGATCCCCTTCAAGGGGGAGATCACAAGACTTCCTGAAATCTTCCTCGCCCCAGCGGCTAGTGATTCCTCTCTCCCCCCCCCCCGTCGGACATGCTTCCAATATCATGGTCGGCTTGCAGGGAGAAGGTTGGGGACGGCATCTCTCAAGAAACAGAGACAACCCACCTCCGCAACTACAGGCTGATGCCCAGGCGTTTCGGAGACCCAGGTGTCCCATACGCAAGGCCGCCGGCAGAAGACACGGCTCACCAGAGATTGAGGCTGTACAGTAGTACCGTGTAGGCAGCTCACAAGCACGATCCACCACCACACCGATTTCTCCCTTCTCTCCAGCTTAATTGTTGGGACTCCACGCCCTCTCACGCCGGGGAGCACTCCCAATACCGCATCCTTGTTAACGCGGTTCCACCGCGGACTCTCGATGGGGAGAGGCGGGGGCGCCAAGGGTATCATAGATGTGGATTGAGTGCTTCCTGAGATACGAGGTACGGGCTTCATTGGGCCGTGAGAACATGGAATGGACTTCGGTTCTGCATCGGGCTTGTTGCAATCGAGACCCGGCCAGGGGAATATGGAGGTACTTAAGCTGCGCGCTTCCTGGCTTCACAGCGGCCAGGCCTGGGTCTGCTTCTCTTCGCATTTGTTGACGTTCTCGCTTCCCACACTCGCTCGCTTCCCACGCTCGTTCGCTTCGCTGGAGACTCGGTTTGTTTGTGAAGATGAGGACCACCTTCGCTTGTGCACTCGGCCTGGCTGCTATGGTCAGCGCTGCGACGAATGATACGAAGACGCCGTTGCCGGCGGGTAAGCTGTCGGTGCTGAGCGCCGACACGTTTTTGCTGCGCGAGTATGCGCTGGGTCTGAACGCTGAAGCGGAGCCTTATGTTAATTATGAGCATGGCACTGCTTGGAGGGCGCTGGGTTAGTGAATCTGCTCTCTTTGGCGTGGGCTGGATTTCCGGGTAATCTGGCTCGGTCCTGGAGATGTCGGCAGAAGAGCCGCGGAACGGGACTTGCACGTCAAACCCCGACTGACGATATCCAGAGATGGTCTACAACGCGACTGGCGATCCACGAGTACGTATCCCTCCGACGGGGACTCGGCCGGAACAAAGACTGATGGTACGAGTAGTATCTGGCGCATATCCACCAGGGGGTGGATAATATCGTGACTGCCGACGGAGGGCTGAACGACTACAACTTGACGTACTACACCTTGGACGATGTCAGGATCGGGGAGACATTAATTTATCTGTTCGTCCACCCCGACCTTCCCCTCGAGGATGCGGGGGAAGTGTGCGCAGACTGACGGGACAGATAGGCACAAGCTGACTGGGGCTACGAAATACCAGAGCGCGGCGGGGCTTATGAGAAGCCAGCTGCAAACTGTACGTTGCTGCCTTGCATTCTGTCTTGGGTCGCTTCAGCAGTCACTAGAATACATGAAGCCGTCGACTGTCCCTCGGGTCTAGGCGGCATGGAGATCGCTGACCCGCTTGCTGCGCAGAACCCTCGCAACTCTCAAGGCGGATTCTGGCACCGCTCGACGTACCCCAATCAGATGTGGCTCGATGGGCTGTACATGGTCTCGCCATTCTACGCACACTACACGAATCACTACGACCCGAGCAATACCACGGCATTCGACGACGTTGTCAAGCAGTTCGAGCTCACCCACACCAATTGCGTCAACAACAACCCCGGCCAGACCGGCCTCCTGAAGCACGGCTACGACGAGAGCCGCATCGCTCTCTGGGCTGATGAGGCCACTGGCGCTTCGCCCGAGACCTGGAACCGTGCCCTGGGATGGTACGTCATGGCCCTCGTTGACGTGCTCGATTACCTCCCAGCCTCTCACCCGGGCGTCGCGACGCTCCTGGCCATCCTGGAAGAGAACGTCGCCGGCATCAAGCGTGCCGTTGACCCTGACTCCCAGCTGTGGTGGCTCGTCATGACCCAGCCCGGCAGAGCCAAGAACTACATAGAGAGCAGCGCGGGCGCCATGTTCGTCTACGCCCTCCTGAAGGGCATCAGAATGGGCTACTTGGACAGCGCGACGTATCTCGAGACGGCGACGACGGCCTACTGTAGCCTGGTCGAGAAGTTTCTGTTCGTGAACCAGACGGATGGCGCTTTGGATTGGGAGGGGACCGTCAGTGTGGGCAGCTTAAAGGACACGGGAGATTATGATGTGAGCCTAGTTGTTGGTTTAGTATCGTGGTAGATGTGGCTGACTTGACCACAGTACTACGTCTCAGTTGCTCTTAAGACCAATGACCTGAAGGGCTTTGGTCCCTTTATCATGGCCAGTGTTGAGTATGAGAAGCTTGGGTACTAGAGGAGTGAAGGTGTTGGATAGAGGTCCTTGGGATCTGGTGTCGACACATCTTTTGG
>JAENRP010000154.1:2120-87902 GCA_024741835.1 Diplocarpon mali | reverse complement strand
CCACGGGGAGAATTTCTGGTATTCGAGTGGCTGTTCTGTGTATATTTAAACTAAGCGCCTGTATGTAACCTTCTGCAGATCTGAGGCGGCGAGCTCCCCGAAATGCTTGCTATATCTGGCGTGTGCCATTGCTTCCCCTCTTGGCTTTTGTCATAATGTAAGATGGCGGATGGTTGAGGACAGGACAGAATTGAGGATATCGAGATTGGACGATAGCGTAATCTAGAATAACAAAGATGTCAGATGAATTCGAACTCTGAGATTGGGTCGCAGATTCGCGTTGGATGGTCTGGCAGATTTCCTGATGCTCAGGTAATAAGAAAGCGCGCAGCTCAGGACAGCCAGATGTCAAGTTCGGCGAGGCGATAGATGCAACTGGAATCATAAGGGTCAGGACGTTGGAGACTTGGTATCTGCTGCCCTGACTCCTCAGTACCCTCGCATCTCAAAGTAAACAGTGGAAGCGATTCTGGGGCCCCGTCTTGACTTGATACGCCGACCCGCGCTAGTTGGGGAAAATTTCGGCCACATCATTAGACCCGAACTGTAAACACAATGTTTTGGAGGGGTACTCACGCTTGGCAGCACAACTCATACTCTTGCCTACCTCACGACCGCAACATCTTTCGTCCAGACCTCATTACTTGCAAAACAGAGCGTATTCCTCTTCGACACCTACCATAACCAAGATGGCGGATGCCACCACTGAGCCCAAGGTCGCCCCAGTCGAGACAGAGACCAAGCCCCTCCAGGTCGACGCGGCGAAGGAGGAGCCTGCGAAGGAATCCCCCGCTCCAGCTGTATGCACCATCCACATAGCCCTCTGGATTGCACTGCCCTCGATGGAGCTCCGAGGCTGACTCTCTTAGACCTTGACCGAGCAGGCCACAAGCGCTGCTACGACCGCTGCCACCACCGCCACGGCCGCCGCCTCTTCCGTCGCTGACAATGTCTTCTCCATGTTTGGCGGAGGAGCCAAGAAAGAGAAGAAGGATGACGAAGACCGTGGTGATAACTCGGGCTCTGCCAAAGCGCAGAAGGCTGCTGCTGCCGAGGAGAACCCAGAGGTATGCATGTTTTAGATCGAGGCGCCAGGCACAGATAGGGGCTGACATTCTCCCTGCAGGACGAGGCTCCAGAGTCGGAGGATGTCCACTTCGAACCCGTCATCCGTCTCACTGAGAAAGTCGAGACCAAGACGAACGAAGAGCTCGAGGAGCAGACCTTCAAGATGCGCGCGAAGCTCTTCAAGTTCGTCAAGGAGTCCAACGAGTGGAGAGAGCGTGGTACCGGCGATGTTAGACTGCTGAAGCACAAGGAGAATGGGAAGACGAGACTGGTCATGCGTCGAGACAAGACCTTGAAGGTCTGCGCCAACCACTACGGTAGGCAGGCTCTATGATTGTGGCTCCTCCTGAGCCGATGCTGACGATGATACAGTCGTCCCCGAGATGAAGCTCTCCCCCAACGTCGGCAGCGACCGGAGTTGGGTGTGGAACGCTGCTGCAGATGTCAGTGAGGGTGAGCCAGAGGCACAGACTCTGGCCATCCGATTTGCCAATTCGGAGAGTAAGTGTAATCATTTCCGGATTCATGCCCGTAGCTAATCAATGGTTCAGATGCCAACCTCTTCAAGGAGGCTTTTATCAAGGCTCAGCAGGAGAACGAGGCTCTTTTCAACCAGGCCTCTTGATCGATTTTCTTGAGCAAAGCCTTGAACTATGGATTTGATCGCGGTACTTCATAGCACAGCATAGACCCCTTGACGTCACGAAAGTCACGAATTCCCCTCCACAGATTCATTTCCCGTTGAAACCCCCATGAGCGCGATGTATATTTCAAGGCGATCTTTGTACCTCTCGAGGCGGATCTGGAAATTTCGGCGGTCCCGTCCCGACCTGGGCAGCATGGTATGAGGATTGGAGGAAATGGAAGCTGGAGTGCACGAGCCCTGATGCTTCGACATGGTATTGTGCTTAGAATAAATAGCAGTCCCCTTTACGCCTCTCTTCTGAACAGCTATTGCTGGCCCAGTGACCGAGTGAGTCCCAATAGAGTGTTCCCATACAATCTTTGTGGGCCTATCCTGCAAAAGCAAACAAGCCGTGGGAGCTTTTGGCGGATACCAAGATCTTACGAGAACTTGGACATCTACGAGGCTTAAACCAACTTCCATCCTGTTCCGAGGGTCGTGTCAAATTGCCCCAGCTTTGGCTCATAACAATCCACATATTCACTTGTCAAATACTTCCCTCGGGAGCTAAACTTCTTTGCCCCTAGCCTGAACCGTCCGCCCCCACCAAGGCGAGCTGTGCGTCGGCCCCGTCGCATCGTGCCCATCAACCTCATGAGAACTTGACCTGTCCGACTCGATTTCATTAGCCTCACCGTCTCTCAGGCAATTACTGCAATTATGGTCGCAGATGTAAGCCTCTTACCTCCCAAGCTTTCCAAGCGCAACCTTCGTGTGTGCGTGAGTAACGGCTTACCGTTAGCAGATCAAGCGCGCCGTGAAGCTCGTCACTGAGCAGCGCAACATGTACGAGGATCCTCTCCGAATGGCCGCACGTAGAGGCGCTCTTGCTAATAGATGTGTTCTCGCAGAGACAAGCCCTCTGATGTTGAAGGTTTCCCAATGAAGAGATGGAATATTGAGATCTTCATTCTGGACGAGGCGGGTAACGAGAGACCCGCGACTTGTTTCACCAAAGTGGTGTACAACCTGCACCCTTCGTTTGCCAACCCCGTCCAGAGTCGGTCAACCCTGTATCATGCGCGCAATCTGAATCTTGCTGATGCCTCGTGTGCGCAGCTTTCCACGAGCCTCCTTTCCGCTGCGAGAACGAGGGATGGGGAGAGTTCGATATGACCATTGACCTCTTCACCTCGGAGAAGGGCGGCAAGAACACCATCCCGCACGACCTCAACTTCTCCAAGGAGAAGTACGAGTCGAAGCACATTGTCACTTTTAAGAATGCCAACTCCTCCCTCATCAACCTCCTCCGCGAGACTGGACCGGTGCCCGGAGACGAGAATGGACGCAAGAAGGAGAAGAAGGCATCGTCCAAGAAGGCGGGTACGGTTGACATGGAGAAGTTGGCGGAAGGCCTTGTCAAGCTGAACGAGGACGACTTGCTTCATGTGGTCCAGATGATTCACGACAACAAATCCGAGGATACGTATACAAAGAACGATATCGAGCGTGCGTTTCTCCCGCCTGCAATCTTGGAACGCTGCTAATTTGAAGAGCAGAGGGCGAGTTTCATGTCGATCTTTACACCCTCCCAGAGACTCTCGTCAAGATGCTCTGGGACTATGTTGAGCCGCACACTCGCCGACTACAATAGCCGAGGATGGTGCAAGTTTCGCCGGTTCTTATGCCCAATCTCGTTCATCGCATTTCTTACTCGAGTTTGCATATTGGGCATGGCAGGTTGATGCATGGGGCTCAGCTCTGTCTTATTTCACAGGCTCCGACAGGCGTATGGGTGTTGCCTTGCCATTTTCGAATTCCCTTATGATATCTTACTGGTTGGCGTCCAAAGGTGATGGTTATGCCGTGGGTCACGATCAGATGTATTTACACTAGCACGCGGCCGTGAGCTTCATACGTATGGTTGAATGATCGCGGAGGCAAATGGCGTCGGCATTGAAATCCATTACTTTCGTGCCATCCACGCATTCCACAGGGGGGTATCTAGAAGCAAATTACCACCAAAGCAACAGTACTCTGATACCCTGGAAACCCATTTTCAACGCCCAGACGCAGATCATGACATGGCTTATTCATCGTCCCCAAAGCTGAGCTTGATCTTCTTCGCGTTCTTTGCAATTTTCCCCTTCTCGCTCTTCTTTCTACCTGGAGTACTCGAAGGCTTCTCAGTCGCAACCTTGTGCGGAGAAACAGGTTCATCCGCAGCGTCTCTTCCCACAACCTTGCCAGCCTTCCTCTTCTTGCCAGCTCCGATAGCAGCAATCTTTTCCTTCCCTTCCTTGCCCTCCTCACCTTCAGGCTTCTCTCCCTCGCCATCTTCGGCCCCCGCCTCGCGCGCCTCCCACTCACTCTTCGTTAGCGTCTCTCCACTGCCTTCATCGAAATACACCGGCTCGTCCTCTGCCTCGTCCTCGGCGGTCCGCGCTCTCTTAGGCCGGGCTACCGCGTACTCGTGTCTGCCGTCGCCGGCATTGTTTGCTCTGAGGCGCGCGAGGAACGGCGGCAGGGAGTCGTCGTAATGCAGGTTCTTGGAGGTTATCTTGGACATGTCGCTGACTCTCCTGCCCGGGTCTTGGGGAGGGGTGACGTCGGGAATCCGAGGCTGGAGAGTAGATGCCCCTAGTTGAGTTAAGGGGTTCTCGGCTATCGGTTTGAACTTGGGTAAGGTATGGCAATCAAGCTGCCGAGACTTTCGAAGATAGGGCCTGGCAGGTCAGATCGGCTTCTCAGCAGCGGTCAACTCTGGCGCGCTACGGAATCTCGTGCTTGATATCGGTTTGAACACAAGATTCGGAGACCGAGCCCTCATCTGAGAGCGAGAAAATTATGGCCTGGTGTTCAGCTTGGACGGTTCGAGAGCGTAGTGTGTGGCTTCTGATCTCGGGCAAATAGCACTGGATTGGTTGCGGTTGAGCGGACCAGTGTGCAGCAACGTCAGGCTCGCCCGTTGCTACGCCCCGATGATCCGCAAGTACGTGCGATTCCTTCCGAGCAATTTGTAGCTCTTGACTCCGGCTCGTCAAGCAATACAGTCACAATATTGAGTTGAGTGGAGTGGAGTGGTGTGGAGTTGCATTGACGCTGCGGTACGACAGGGGCAAGCTGCCAAGCCATATTTTTAGCCGAATCGGACTGAGTAAAGCGCCTCCTATCGCGAACGATCCTGGCCGGGCCTCTGTGCTGACAACTACGAAACTCGCTGTCCTGGTCATCGCCGACGAGATCTCTGTCGACTGCCATCGAATGAGCTAGATTGTCCTCGTTCCTCTCCCCCCGCGGCGTGCTCTAGACGAGCTCTACGCCGGACGCGTCATCGCAGACCGTTTCTCGCCAGAGGACATCTCCTCCATCCATTCGTTACGAGCGTTGTCCAGAGCAGCCGATAAGGCCCCCGTCCAATACTTCCGCAACTCCTCCGATTCAGACCCGCGCTTCGGATCACCTATTGTAATACCACGACGGCCTGCGAAGTCACGCAGCGACTTGGACTTGGGGCAAAGACCGCCCGTGTAACGAACCTTTTCCTAACGATTCACGAAGACTGCCCGCCAAAATGGGGTTCGTACAGAGAGTTCTCAAGCGGATACCTACGTCGCCGCCACTGCCCTCGCTCGACGAGGTCAAGACCAAGGAGAAGCCAGGCTCCAGATTGGCCTTCTTTCGGCGGCCGCTGCGACTCAAGGGCAATTCTAGCATTTCCATACCCCTCGGCGTTGTTCTCCTGTTTCCGTGCATCGTTGTTGTGTTGATACTGGTGCTGTTTGTCCGGCATCCGAAATCAGGCGTCGGTATATTAAGGCCCGCTGGAGCACCGCCAGCTATCAGGTAATGCAGACCTCCTCCGTGCTGAGGCTGGGCGGTGGACTAACGGAACTGTCAACAGGAAAATCAGCGAAGAACATGACAAAGTCTTCGCGACAGGATGTCTAGAGCCCGATACCGCGAAACCGAGAGCGAATGCGGCGTTTGTGGTCCTGGCCCGAAATAAGGAGTTGGATGGTGTTATCCAATCCGTCAAGTCCATCGAGAGGCATTTCAACAGGTGGTACCACTACCCTTACGTGTTCCTCAATGATGCGGAATTCAATTCGACATTCAAAGAGACGATACAGAACTATACCAGTGGTAGCGTGGAGTTTGGCACTATCGACCCTGCGAGTTGGGGCTTCCCGGATTGGATCGATCCCAAGGTTGCCAAGGAGGGTATCGCCAAACAGGGAGACGCTGCGATCATGTACGGTGGAATGGAGAGTTATCACGCCATGTGCAGATTCTACTCGGGGTATGTGCTCCGGTCTGCCAGGTGAGATCGACTGCTGATGTGGGATAGGTTCTTCTACAAGCACGAGCTTTTGCAGAAGTATGAGTGGTACTGGCGTCTCGAGCCAGAGATCAAATACTTCTGCGATATTACATAGTTTGTCTCTTCTTCCTGGCATATTGGGCCTCGACTGACAAGAGTAGTGACCCGTTCCTAAAGATGATCGAGACGAACAAGACTTACGGATTCACGATTGCGGTCAAGGAACTAAAGGAGACTGTGCCCAACATCTTCAGATACGCATCTGCCTACAAGAGGATCAAGAACCTGACCTCCCAGGGTCTATGGGAGATGTTTGTCGAGCCTCAGCCCGAAGAGCCGAAGGAGACTCCGGAAGAGGACGCCAAGAACTCACTCCCAGAAGAGATTCTTCGCGGCGACCCATCCCATGCCTCCTTGCCAGACATTGACCCAGATTCCATGGAAGGCGAAAAGTACAATATGTGTCATTTCTGGTCGAATTTCGAGATTGCAAGACTCAGTTGGTTTAGGAGCAAGGAGTATGAGGATTTCTTCCAGATGATGGATCGCAGTGGAGGATTCTGGATGGAGCGAGTAAGCTCTTCCCCGAAAATGTGCTCAACGGTTTGCTGACCGTTTACCAGTGGGGGGATGCACCGATCCACTCTCTGGCAGCCGGCGCTCTCCTTGCTCCTCGTGACATCCACTACTTCCGGGACTTTGGTTACAGGCATACCACGATTCAGCACTGCCCTGCGAACGCGCCCGCGCGCCAAATGCCCCGCTCGCCGTTCCTGGAACTGACCACCTTGGACGAGAAGAAACGACGGGAAGAAGACGAGTACTGGGATTCGTGGGACGCCGTCAAGGAGAATGGCGTAGGGTGCCGATGCCGATGTGATACCGACATTGTGGATGTGGAGGGCAAGCAAGGCTCGTGCTTAGCAGAGTGGGTGGATGTTGCCGGTGGCTGGGCTAGCCCCTGAGAGACAAATTGGGAGAGACGGATTCCAGATGGCGGAAGGGGGAACATGTGTCCTGGCCTTGCTAGCACCCGGACTTGGGTGGGGTGGACCAGAGGGGTACGCGACTACGCAGACGGGAGAGTGAGGCTCGCACTAGCTGTATTTCCAAAAGGGCACCTTGTGCACCGAGGCGTTTCGAGGCTGGGGGAACCTTCATGTCAACGTGAAGTTATGTCCGATGATGATTGGGTGTCATTCATTTGCCTTCCCCTGAGATGACCGGGTCAGCAGGGATGTGAGATGGCATTTACATGATGCGGATTGTGCTTTCATTACATGACATGTACAAACGCTGGAATCTGATTATGGTAACCCGTGACGTCCCAGAGGCAGGTTCCGATGGCGCCTCGGTGAGCAAGAGGTCTGGATGAGAGCTCGCGGGCAAGTGCTGGGGGTGTTCCGGCTGGGATCGAGAAGGGCGCTGCCGGTCGTCTCGACTCTCACGCCCCTCCGAGCTCATGCATTCCATCTCTCAAGATTCGGCGAGGGCGGAGGCGACTCTCTCGGCCCTCCGCGGTGTCCTGTACGAGGGGATCTCATTTCTGGGGAGCTCCGGCCGCTTCGGCGTTTTTCGCGGGTGGCGCGATGCAGGGTCCCCGCGTCCAGAGCGCGCCTCTGCGATGCTCCGCCAGACACTCGAGACATGCTTCAAGCGAGCGTGTC
Source organism: Diplocarpon mali (assembly GCA_024741835.1). Classification (NCBI taxonomy): domain Eukaryota; kingdom Fungi; phylum Ascomycota; class Leotiomycetes; order Helotiales; family Drepanopezizaceae; genus Diplocarpon; species Diplocarpon mali. The sequence goes on along the minus strand of JAENRP010000154.1, from coordinate 80,218 downwards.
CCCTGCGCGTCCTCGCCTCCCATCCAGCTCTGCGTCGGCGGTGCGGGTCCGTTAGCTGGCACGTGTCTTTGCTGGGCGGAAGATCCTCGTGGGATCGGAGGTGTCAGGGGGGGGTGGCTGGTCTCCGGTGGTGCGACGAGCCGTTCCATGCTGTCCGGGTCGCCATCATTACCTGGGTTGGCATTGCGCAAACATGGTCCCGGGGAGTGGCAGCGTTGGCGGGCTCCCGCTGCTCGCTCTCCTGCCCAGACTCATCTCTGCCGGCGCGGCCTCCGGGGCGAACGTCCGCCAGCAAGAAGGCTCCTGGGTCGCGGGGGCGGCGAGGGGATGGCTGCTGCGGACCGGCTCTGGTGGAGACCATCCGATCTGTTCCAGAGGCCACTGGATCCAGGCCCGGTGTTCGGTATCGAGCGACTCGTACACCTAGGGAGGTTAGTCTTGACAGCTCGGCGTGGCCCCCAGGAGGCGCGGCAGCATGGCAAAGAGTCTGCTCCCCCGCCTCCCAGGTGCGCGGCTTCTGCTGGGGCGGGATGTGCTGACCTGAGAGATCAAACGCTCGGCCCATCCCTCCAACCACCAGAAGGAGTCCAGCCTCTTGAAGAGCACGCAGCCGAAGGCGAAGATCACCAAGGCCTCCTGCCGGGGCTCCTTCATCAGCTTGCTGAACCCGTCGCGCATCCCGAAGAGCCAGGCGAAGACGTGGTTCGGCTCCCACTTGTTGCTTTGGGACTGGGCCATGACGATGTATGGCTTCTCCAGCTCATCGATAACGTGGGAGAACAGGTGGCTCTCGTAGCTGTCCCGGGCATTCTGCAGAACCAGGCGGCGAAGATTCTCCAGATAGATGCCCGCTGTCCCGAGCAACTCCCTCGGTCTCTCCTCCCCCAGTCTGATCAGCGGTCCCAACGGCCCGCTCTGGAGGGCCTGCGACGAGCTATCGTGGATGACATTGATACCTCCATAGGAAGAGAAGACCTCGTACTCGGCGCAGATGCCTGGCTTCTCGGGCCTGGGCCGGCCCAACGTATACATGTAGCTGAAGGCTTCGAAGAGAAACAAGGCCGTTGCGTTGTCGGGGGTGATCTGCGGCAGCTCCTTGGCCGCTTCTTGGAGGCCCATCTCGTACATGTTTGCTGCGTATTGAAGGTAGACCTTCTGCTCGTCTCTCTTATGGTGGATAATCCCTAGATGCAGAGCCGTGACGGCGAGCAGGCCCCGCATCACGAACAAGTTGGAGAAGCCCATCTTGGGTGCCTGCACCCGCCAGAGGGCTCGCTTGGCGGGCCGATGTGAAAAGGAGAGGCACGTGAAGTTGGTAAAGGTATGGAGCAGCTCCAGATCGAAAACGCGGAAGTTGGGGATCTGCGTTGCGTTCACCGTGTTCAGCGAGATCGTACTGAACATCGGAGGGTTCGGCGCGTGCAGGTCGTCGTCGCTGCTGCTGCCGGGAGACTTGGCCGAGTATCTCTCGGCCCGGAAGGATGTCGTTGGAAACTGGTACTTGCAGGACACGGAGTGCTTGATGCAGTTCAGACAGGAAGGCTTTTCCTCTCCACACTGTGCTCGTGGCATTCGACATTAGCCGCTGCGAGCAGTCGTGGAAACAGGGGCCCTGTGATTACCTTGATCTTTCTCCTCTTGCAGACCAGACATCCCGCCCGGGATATCTTCCGGCGCTCCTTGTGGTATCGGGAGACGTCATTGCGCTGCACATGGCTGATGTCTGACATTGTTGTCTTGTCTTGCTTGTGCCCTTTTTTCTTTTTCTCTCTTTTTCCCGGGCGAAATCGAGCACTGCGACGTTCCTCGACACCGACGGGAGATATCTCGAAGTGATAATATATCACGGTCGAGGCACGTCCGCCCCGCCCACCCCGTGCACGACGGCGTCCTAGCTCATGAAGGTCTGTCTGTGCCGTGGGGAAGAGAGCGCTGGTTGCCCACGATAGACCATGATACAAGCTGGGTTAAGGGTCATGCTCATGGAGTCTTCCTCGATCCTGGCCCAGGCTACGTAGACCCAAGGCGGGTCCGCATCACGTCCTGATGCAAAATCCATGTCGTCAAAGCCCATGATTCCATTGGGTGAGCTTTTCGGTCTGGGTTTGACGGAGGCTGCACGTCCTGAGGCCGGAGACGAGAAGGTTGAAGACGGGGAGGGAGAGGGAGAGGCTGGTGGTCAGGGCTTCCGTTTCAGCGCCCACCGCGAGAGTGTATCAGGTTGTCCCGTCTTGGCTGGATCCGAGCTCTATTTGGAGATGGATAACGGCCTGGACGATCCTGGTGTGCTCGTGGGATGCTGTTGGGGCCGAGGGCTCGCGGGCCTTTGAAACGGTTGTGTTTTCTGCAATCGTTTGAACGGCGATGGACACCTGGATCGGCGTTTGGTCGAGCTAAGCAGATCAGCATTCCTCCTGTATGCCACCCGTCCCGAATTGTCTATGAAGACAGAGGGGGGGCCGACTCGGCGGAAGAAGTACGCAGCGTAGCAGATAACCTCCTCCCAGCATTATCGTAGCGAGGTGGCGACGTGCTTGTGCCATGTGCTGTGTCCCTTGGGTGTCGAGGTAGGAGATACGCGGAGCCGCAAGTCACTGCATTCGTCCCTCGACGAGAGAGTTGGAGAGATCTCGCCACGCCTTGGGCTTGGTCAGGCCTGGCCTTGTCCTTTCTCGAGGGCTCGCATCACGTCTCCAAATGACCGCAGTTGGTTCTGGACCTCTACAACGCGAGCTGGCGACGAGAGCAACATGGGCTCGACGGCTAAAACCGTTTGGCTCTGACGGGCCCTGGCGGGGAGCAGACGAAGGTTTGGCTGAGACGTGGTAAGCTTTCTGCTAGACGGGTCGGTCCCCTCTCACCGGCGGGCTGGCGGGCTGGCGGATGCTTGAGACTCGACGTCGATTGACGCAAGCACCCAGCTTCCTCTAGCTCTCTGTTCTCGACGTCGTCTCAGCTGCTGGCTTCTCACATACCAATCTCATGCTCCAGGTTTGGGTTGAGAGTCGAGCATGACTTGCGAGCCCGTCGACGTGGCCGGAGAGCTCGACTTGTGTGTTCTCTCGTCGTCACGAGGAATTCACGCTTCTCCAAGCACTGCCTCCCGTCACGCACCACTCCCAGTATCCGGACGAACCCCTTGTGCTCTGGTGTGGATACTTACCTGGCTGCGAGCCGCTGCTCCTAGTATTTTGCATCTACGATCAAAGAATGTGCTGTATCGTTGGTGATGGCCAGTGTACATGTCTACAGGTCCTGTTACTTGGGTCGGCGCAGCGAAGCAGGCTCCCGTCTTTTTCGGTCGAATCGTTTTCCTACTTCCTCCCACAGCCTGTCTTCTCGCAAAGTCAGAAAGGGGAAAACGGATGGTTAATATTGGAACTGGATAGATTGTGGGCTCACGGATGAAATCATAAGTATTGTGTTATGTAGAACTCCTCTTACACATATGTACCTATCGCTAATGCCGTCCCTGTCACTTCTGTTCTCAAAAGATGCGCACCACCTACGTGGAGAAGACGGGCATCCGTGTAGACGTGCTTTGCACTTATTCCCCCAAAGTCGCCGCACAGACCGACGCAATACTCATCTAAAGCCTGAGCACATAATCCCTCCAGAGTGACAAGCGCCAACGTCTCTCCCTTCGATATGCCTACCCAAATTAAGGCGACCAGAAAACCAGTCGTCAAATCCCTTACCTTGATTTTCGATCATCCCGTACCATGTCGACGACTGATTTCCACCCATCCCCTGTTACACCCCCCCGTGGTATCCTCCCGGCTCGGACGATAAAGCAGCGATCTATTTCGAAAGCAAAACTACTAAACAAATCATTTCCGCTGGTACTTGAAGAGCAAATCTCTCCATACATTGTCTCGTCCCCTATTTCTATAGGAGAGCTTCAAAGTACATCATCGTCTTAGCCATTTAGGGGCCTCTCAATGAAATTTGGTGTGCCGAGACTTTTTGGAGCACATCGACGAGACCTCCGACTCGCGGGCTCTCTTCTTCTTCATCTTCTTCTCGCCTCTCAATAGCTCAGCTTGCTTGCGAGCTTGGGCCGAAAAGGGGCTATCATCTGGCATGGGAAGACCGTACTGCTGGATGCTTGGGCGCTTCCTAGCCTTGACGGGCTTCAACTTCTTTGGTTTACTGCTCTGTGGCTGGTAATCGGATTCTTCAGATTCGGAAAGATCGGGCCGGTTTTGAGAGCTGGACGATATGAGCATGGATTTCGGCGCTTTGGTGGAAGTTTTCGTGATAGTTGAGATTTCTCTCTCGTGTATCTGTTGAAAAGATGTAGAAAGCAGAGGTGCTGGTTTTGATTGGATGATCACTTCCATGGTAGAAGAGCGTTTGCTCTTCTGGACGATCTCTTCCTCTACTACCTGAATCGGCTCCTCCTTTTCCTCGTCCTCTGGATTCGGGGCGTATCTATCAAATGTAACCCAGCCATTCTTTTTGATTGGTTGGAGCTCACCCAGGTTGGGCATATGACGGATATGAAAGGTGATCCGCGTGTATTCTTCAATGAGCTTTATTATTTCCAAGCAGGGCTCGCAAGGAGGCCTTGTTAAGAATATCTCGGCCTCTGCCTTTTGATTGTAGTCGCGGAGACGCCAGAGCTATCTACTAATCAGCAGCTATTCAGAAAAGAGCAATAGTTTCGCGCACCTCACCAAGCAAAGCCCGAATTGGCTTCTCAACCTTTTGGAGCTCCTTCAGCCTCTCACAAGCATACCATAACATTAACCGAATCTCGACGTGACTGGCACTCGCATGACCCTTGGGCTTAAGATGGGTCATTTCGTAGGGATGGCTAGGGAAATTGTGGTTATGGAACTCGCCCCAGCGTTGAACCTCCTCAGTCCAAAAGCCAGAATCGAGAACCTTGGGATGATATTCATGGCAAGTGACCCAGCCAGGTAAGGCGTATTTCAAAGGGAAGTTAGAGCTTTTGTCCTTTATAAAACCGGCAACTTTTTTTCGGGTGAGCTTGACATTGCCTTGGATGACGTCGACCGGACGCATAATATAGAGCTGCTTACAAGGGCCTTGATAAGCGAAGTATTTATCGTAAAGGTGTATCGTGCTTGGTACTTCACCTGGACTGCCGTGAGTCAAAGAAGCTGGAGAAAAGAAAGTTGCAAAGGTATCTCGGTAACCTTGGAGTGTCTCGTTGTTTCGAGACCCAGACAATTTTAGGATCCTCTCAACCTCAGCTTTGCTTCCAAGCGAGGTCAAAATAGCTGCGGTGTTTTGGAGCGCCAAGAGTACTTCCTTCTCCTTGCGCACATCTAGAGCCGAGGGCTTCTTTAAGTTCCCCTTCTGAACTGTCTGGTCTCCAATGGCTTGCTCATTTTCATCAAATCCCGTAACTTCATCAGAGACAGTTGGCTTTGGAAGCGTTGGCTGCTTGGACTTGTCATGTTTCTTCTTCTTTGGTTTTGGTATGCGGATGACTTTCGAGGCTGGAGCAGAGGTATGTGCAGGATTATAGTCCGACTCGCAGTCAGAATCAAGATTGATAGTGACATTGATGCGCTTCTTGGATCGGGCGTCTGCATGATTCTTCTTACTCTTGCGAGGTAGCATCTTGAATTTTACGGTTGACCTATTGACGAGCCACAAGGAAAGTAAGGGAGCAAGCAAGACGTGGCTATGATATTGAAGTATTGAGCGTTGACGTGCGCGAGAAGAGGTGTCAGGTGAGGTCGCGTTATTTTGTCTGTTGAGAAATTGGCTGACGCAATAACGTAGGACGCCACGGAAGGTGTGACGCGACGCGTCAAGTGTGTGTTAAACAACTGCTGGCATGAAATCGGCGGAGTTCAAGAATTGGAACCTCTACCAGGAGTAGCAAGGCAGCAGTGATTTAACTCTGGCGTATGAGCTCAGGCTTGTTATTGCAAGAGGTAGTAAACGTGAATTGTGAAGTGTAAAGGCGTTGGAAGAAGTTAAGAATCAAGCTCATAGTAACGAGGCTGGCGCTATAACCGTTAGATGCGAAGTCAAGGGCCATGGAGAAAGTGACTTACTCGTGAAGGACAGGTCAAATTGGCCTCAGCATGTATGCCTTCCCGAAATTTCGAAGCTGGTAACTTCTCAGGATGCACACTTGAGATCATACTTGATCATTGTCATGGATTTCAGGATGCTTGTCAGATTTCCCGAGTGAAGAGGGGAACGAAAGCGTCGTACTCGAATCTTTGAAGTAGCGCTCATTATTTTGGACGCTGTCATCGGCTTCTGTATCTGTATAGGGCAGTGAGCGAGTATTGCTCCTGGAACTGGGAGATAGAGTAGAGGCCATGAATAGGACGGAGAAACCCAGCTGTCTGAGACACGAGCAAGGGAGCGTGGCGTGGATAGTTAGGGGTAGTTGTTTGCTTCCCTGGAGAGGCTTCCATTCCGTACCTGATCATTACAATGATCCCTACAACTCTTCAGGCAAGAGATTTAGTATTTTGGGATAACCTGGTGTTTATACCTGCTAAAATTTGGCTATACTATGGCTTCTGTAGCTTTTAATAAAGCGGACCTGAAGTCGAAATGTAGGGACTAGCTGGGCGTACGGAGGGAAAAAATCAGCAGAGTTTTAGCCGTCGATCAGAAGGTTGATTTGTACGGGTATATGAGATGTTGCGCTCTGGATTTAAGATTTTTTATTCTTTGTCAAATACACCGTGCTTCCATGCCGCAAGACCTGTTCCCAAACGACCGAAATGCAAAGATTTTACTCATCGTCATCCTCGCTCTCATCAGCCTGTGACATGATTAGCCTTTTCTCTGAAGTTTATCAGAGCTCCCATCTCACCTCGACAGTGGTTTGTGCGATACGGTCCAAGTCACGCTGCCCACTTTGTGTGATGCGACGGCCTCCCTTCTCCTCGTCCTGCTCCAAGACACCAATCTTCTCGAGGGCTTGCATGACCTTGCGGTCTACGCTGCCAGATGCATCGACGTGATGGGATGGGCGGGATCCACGGTTGCGGGTGGAGCCGTGAACTTTGCGAAGACGTCCGACACCCACAGTCTTTCTGAGATAGACGTGGCGGGCGATCGAAGCAGCACGAACGTAGAACCAATCTATGGATTGAGGTGGGAGCTCCTTTGCTGGACCAGTCTTGACAGTATCAACCCAACCTAAGAAGAGGGAGAGGTTAGCAAGAGAGTGTGAGCATGGGAATGAAAGGCGCATCTGTACCTGGGATGGGAAGTTTTCCCTGTCTCTTCAAGAAAGCCGAGTATGCTTCAATGAACTTTTGCGCCTGCAAGCACCCATCGAATCAGCATTATTCCGTCAGCAGAGGTCTTCACGACCCCCTCGCTCCTGCTCAATTGTATAATTGTATTCGAGAGGTCGAGATAGAAATGCGCATGCGATCTAGGTCGTGTTTCGAATTTTTCTAGCCCCTTTCAACCCGTACTATCAAGTATACTCACATCAACATCACGAACTGAGATTCCTCCGGCCATGGTTGCGGTTGGTGTTCGGAGGTTTGTCGTTGAAGTCGATTGAAGTTATTCATATGGCCTCTTTCACGAAATCGAATGTGGGTTGGGCTTAGATTTAGCGCCCTCGTCTAACATGTACAATATCACGTGAAATAACATGCGGAATATTTGCTGCTGACAATTCCGTGCTACATTCGAAAGCCCGAAGTTATTTATTGCCTTTTCACTGGTCAGATGTTTCGTGCTGCGGCGTCTAAATATGAACAGATTGATATATGGCGCCTCGCTGTGGCATGATACGACCAGGCTCGAGACTTCCATTTCTTGGCCCTGCCTTTCTGTCTTATCTGCATTTGTCTCAGAGAGTATCCAGACCCAGTGCTTTCAATATTCTGTAGATTGATGGGGAATAAAAGCCTCGGACTCTAACCTCCGCTCGGATTCGAGGTCTGTATTTGTCTCTCGTAGCCGGCACCCGTGTAGCTCTCCGAAGTTATTCATGAGGAATAGTATAGCACGAACTCCAGAACCGACCAAAGACCTATGTTGAAGAAGTCAAGAACCCGTATCGAGGTAGAGTTGCTAACGATGTAACAGATATCAAACGGAATACTGTGATTGCTCTTACTGCTTTTTGGAACTGGAATCGTCTCTCTGCTTTTCCATCGCAGTTCGAAAGCTTTATGTTTTTTGATCGTTATTTACAAGCTCCTTGCTTTTCAGTCATAAGTTTTCGTTGGTCTCATTATTCATATCGCATCCGTTCGCATTTAAGCCTAAACTCTTCGACTGGCAACATTAGCTGCGTCTTTAGCTGTTATTAGTACGATTTACAATATGTATGTGTGATATCGGCCTGGCTGGTGACTACGGGCTCCGAGTGTAGTATATGCATCGACTATAAAGGCGTCCAAGTATCCCTTTTCAGTCACCTCTGTGTTTACATCACTGCATATCAAACAGATTTGTCCGTTTCATCGTGCTGCCCGGGGAGTAGAGTGGGAGGGAACACCTATTGGAGCACAAAAAAGCTCGCATATAAGTCAGCTATATCGTCGGTGACAGCCCTGACGTAGCGGTTCTTTACATACGCGATCTAAGGAGCTAAATGTTTCCCTATGTTCGTATACTCGCTAACTACTATACCCGTGAGGTAGATGTTACCGCCTACTTGCAATCTTTCCCGGCTTCTTCCATGGCGAGCATCTCGCGTTTGCTCCTACTTTGAGCGGCAATGTCTGTTCGAATTAAAGCTTTATATCTTGGAATCTCGCTTTTCCTTTGAGAAATACACCCCGTGGTGAGTATCATCTAAGCCCAGTATTGAACTGCTGCGGCGGGCTCAAGTCGACCTGTAGGACTTCATCAAGAAGAACATCCGAGGCATTCAAGAACCGGAGATCTATGAGTGTGCCAGAGTTTTGCGCCAAATGCACATAGAGTGTGCACCATAGGCTTCTGCTTCGGCGTCTGGGCCGTCTTTCGCCTGTTGGGAATGACTATCTCGTGCGGATCAATCAACCTGCTTGCAGTATGCTTGACGCGTTGTTCTGAATAATTTATTAAGGACGGCTGTTTTGACGTACAGTTTTCAGCACCCGACCATCACTGAGGTAGCCGGCTCTTTTGCAGATCCCAACAAATGCAAGTACCCTAGGCGGGATGACAATTGATAAGAGGGTAATTCTTGTGATTCGTACTGAATCCCTAGTTACCACAGCAAATCACTAGAAGCATCAATAGTAAGTTTGTCTGCAATCTATAGACATATTAAGTAATTTGAAAAGGGTTTGCTGATTGATATGTGGTGTCATCTGGAGGGCTAGATGCGACATTGGTCGTTCCATTGGCTTCGACAAGCTGCTCCATGATGAGTTTACCCACCCAATGCGTCAGAGCTGCGAGTTGGAGTATAATGGTACGTAAGAGGTTGAACTTGTGAGAATTGAAATTCTCGATTTCCCACGTGAATTCCAGAATTGCTTGACTACTGTCACTTTTTATCTATACAGTTTGTCCCCTTGAAGCTCCCCTAACGTCAAGACATTGGCAAAGGCGTTGTTTGCGGATGGGCAGCCCTCGAGGAACAAGTGACAAAGGAATGCAGCGACAAAACTCTAGCATGAGGCTCTTGGAATGAGGCTCTGTGGAATACGCTGCTGAGAGTGTGACACCACTTTGTGCAGGGCCCTTCGCCTGGTAGTGGTTTGGTGTAATTGATGGGGTATGAGAGATAGAACTTTCATCACAGCAACGATAGCAATATCGATTGAAAACAGTTTGGATGTTTCGATGGATTTCATAGAAATAGAGAAAAATACACGGTATGTCTGGGAGAGTGGAGTGGTGGCGCGCTGTACAAGTTAAAAAGCCCTCACGACCCCTGAAATATACGCCTCCCCTGTGGCATTGCTGTGTCGCCGCATCAATGCCGACCGTATCCGCTCCTTGAGTTCAGAATCTGGCCGTGATGGCATGCGCTCTGCCTACTGATCTACAAGATGATGAAATTGAATATTGATTATGAGATCCTTCATAGTAGATTCTCTCCAGCCGTGTATCCGACGACAGGAGAATACCTATATTCCGAATGAGCAGCATATTTTGATGGCATTGTTGTAGTATGGAGGGGTTACAGCTAAGCGGGGGACGACGTCAGAGGTGGGCGGTGAGCGTGCTAAGCACCTCGTCGGATAAAGTAGCTGGTTTGTACTGAGCTATAGAAATCGTATCACAAGGAAAGCATGACGATGCAAAGTGGTGTTTACGCCATGTTGTGCTAGAATTCGAGCTCTCTTTACAATATTTACGGAGAGTAAAGGGAGGCCTGTTAGGGGAGTTGCGGAAGATTCGAGTGCTTTCCAGTTGAATTTGTTCATAATACCCGAAGGTACTTGTTCCTTCGCCTGTTTTCTGCGTTGGACGCTGAGACCATGCGCTATTCCTAAAGAAGTATCGCGCGTATTCGACAGAATTCTAGGACGGTTCTACGACTTTCTACCTGATTGAGAATAAAAGCACTGCTTTGCTCTTGTGCTTCAAACATCTTTTCTCTCCAGATCAGACTCCCAAAAAAAAAACGCTACCTTCTCAAGTCTTCATATACCCTGAAGCAGATACGAAAACCTCAATCTCATATACATCGTTCACCACATAAACCGCCATCATGGGTCCGGCTATTGGTAAACATCAACCCCGCCATCCCGCCATCGTGCTGAGTTACTTTCGGCTAACACATAGTCTGCAACAGGAATCGATCTTGGTACCACCTACTCCTGTGTAGGCATCTTCAGAGATGATCGTATCGAAATCATCGCCAACGATCAAGGGAACCGCACAACCCCATCCTTCGTTGCCTTCACAGATACTGAGCGTTTGATCGGAGATGCGGCAAAGAACCAAGTCGCGATGAACCCTCACAACACAGTGTTCGACGCAAAGCGCCTGATTGGTCGCAAGTTCGCCGATGCCGAGGTTCAAGCAGATATGAAGCACTTCCCTTTTACCGTCCTCGACCGTGCTGGCAAGCCAGTTGTCGAGGTTGAGTTCAAGGGAGAGAAGAAACAGTTCACCCCCGAAGAGATTTCCTCTATGATCTTAGTAAAGATGCGTGAGACCGCCGAAGCCTACCTCGGAGGAACTGTCAACAACGCCGTCGTCACCGTCCCAGCGTACTTTACCGATTCTCAACGTCAAGCCACAAAGGATGCTGGTCTCATCGCTGGTCTCAACGTTTTACGAATCATCAACGAGCCTACAGCAGCCGCCATTGCATATGGTCTTGATAAGAAGGTCGAAGGCGAACGCAATGTTCTAATTTTCGATTTGGGTGGAGGAACTTTCGATGTCTCCCTACTTACTATCGAGGAGGGCATCTTCGAAGTGAAGTCCACTGCCGGTGACACTCACTTGGGCGGTGAGGACTTTGACAATCGATTGGTCAATCACTTTGTTCAAGAGTTCAAGCGTAAACACAAAAAAGGCGAGTACTCCATATCCACATTGTTCATTTCTTCTGCACGCAAGCGTTTAAAACAAGTAACTCATGTCACATGGTACTTGGAGTTCCCCATTGGGATCTCTGGTACGGTACCGGAACTCCAGTGTCCCATAGTCATACGGTGCTATACATATCAAATTACCCCACCCCCGTTGTTCAGTCAACAATAACTATGCTAAACGGGGATTTCATTCACTTTCACCTGATTTCTCCGTAACTTTTACGATTGCTAACATTTGCTTTCAGATCTTTCTACGAACGCGCGTGCTCTCCGCCGTCTCCGTACTGCCTGTGAGCGTGCGAAGCGTACTCTCTCCTCCTCAGCCCAGACATCAATTGAGATCGACTCCCTATTCGAGGGTATTGATTTCTACACCTCCATCACCCGTGCCAGATTCGAGGAGCTTTGCCAGGATCTCTTCCGCTCTACTACCACCCCTGTAGACCGTGTCCTCGCCGATGCTAAGATTGATAAATCGAAAGTCCACGAGATTGTTCTCGTCGGTGGTTCTACTCGCATCCCACGTATCCAGAAGCTGATCACCGACTACTTCAACGGAAAGGAGCCTAACAAGTCTATAAACCCTGATGAAGCCGTCGCTTACGGTGCGGCCGTACAGGCCGCCATCCTCTCTGGTGATACTTCATCCAAGTCCACCAACGAGATCCTCCTTCTCGACGTTGCGCCATTGTCCCTAGGAATTGAAACAGCTGGTGGACAGATGACCAAGCTTATTCCAAGAAACACCACTATTCCTACCAAGAAATCCGAGGTTTTCTCCACCTTCTCTGACAACCAACCCGGTGTGCTCATCCAAGTGTTCGAGGGTGAGCGTCAACGCACAAAGGACAACAACTTGTTGGGAAAATTCGAGCTCACGGGTATTCCTCCTGCGCCTCGTGGTGTCCCTCAAATTGAGGTTACCTTTGATCTTGATGCCAACGGAATCATGAATGTCTCTGCACTCGAAAAGGGCACTGGAAAATCCAACAAGATTGTCATTACCAATGACAAGGGACGTCTCTCCAAGGAAGACATCGAGCGTATGCTGGCTGAGGCTGAGAAGTACAAGGCCGAAGATGAGGCAGAGGCTGGACGTATCAGCGCCAAGAACGGCCTTGAATCCTATGCCTATTCCCTCCGCAACACACTATCTGATTCCAAGGTCGACGAGAAGCTTGACGCTGCCGACAAGGAGCAGCTCAAATCTGAAATTGACAAGACCGTTGCCTGGTTGGATGATTCTCAACAAGCTACTAAGGAGGAGTATGAGGAGCATCAGAAGGAGCTCGAGGCTGTTGCAAACCCGATTATGATGGTAGGTTATCTCCAATACACTGTCCTCTAGTTATAGCTACTGACTTTAAAATAGAAGTTCTACGGTGCTGGCGGTGAGGGAGGTCCAGGCGGACCTGGCGCTCCTGGCGGGTTCCCTGGTGCAGGCGGACCAGCTGGTGGTGCCACACATGATGATGGACCAACTGTTGAGGAAGTTGATTAGATTGTCTCTCACGAATCTCTTTGGGTCATTAGTTTTTAGGCACATGTCGTGGTAGCATTAATGATTGCAAATGGCGCGGCAGGGGGGACTTTTTTTATGGTTAGACTTGCTGGAGATTATTTCTCCTGCGGCAACACTGGAAAAACCTGGTATGATGCTGCATAATGTATAGCAGGAAGTTACGAAGGTAGCTTAGAATCGAAGTCGTAAAAGTTCAATTATTTGCTTGTTTATCACGTAAAAACTGATTGAAGTATAAATTCTGGCATAAAATTTCGGGACGTAAGCAAAATTGAACATCAGTGTTCATGTCGGCACTATGTTTCACGGCCTTGTAATACCTTCGATGATTGTTAGACAACTAGCAGTTTGCAAAAGATCGATATGATGCGATAAAGTGACCTGGACGGCGAGTTTCTCTCTAACCGCCGAAGACGGTGCTTGACCTCTGTCACACCCTTCTGCCATTTCCGGACTGATTCAAACCTGTGTCTTGATCCAGTACACGCTTATATGTTTGTAGGCTTCCCTCCGCCCCTGATGTTGCACTGTTTTATTACGATATAGGTCGAATAAATGTCTTCGGTTACGACTTTCAATTTGTGCTGCCAGGCCTTTTCTGAAAAGTAAGACTAGTGTTAAAACAGAAGAACTGTAAACATATTCGTTAAAAAACCAGTAACCTTTGAATGGTAAAAGGTTCTGTTTTGGCAGTTTCGTCCGCGAATTTGTTTTCTCTCGGCACAGGCACTTTTTATCCTAAGACAAGTGCAGCACAGGGAGCGGCGATAACTATCAAGTGGTTTCTATCCCGCCAGTCAGAGAGTAAGTCGTAGTGGTAGTTCGAGGAGATGTTAGCTGTCATTTATAGAGAAGCGTCTCTACATATTTTCGACTAAATTTCGACCTAGTCTCGCTGGACTTTAATTTGTTGACTTGAGAATGCCAGAGAAAGCTTCAAGATTATTTGGCATCTCCCGTGTATGATTGATAACATCCAACCAGCTCTCATCTGCATACAGTGCAGCCGTTATGGCTTCTTTTTCCCCGGCCCTTGATCAATGCATCAAATACTGTTACTGATTTTGCCGTTTCCCATTTGACAGGTTTTCTTGCTGGAAAAAGTGGCACAGATTCACATTCCCGGGGCTACTCGATATCTCGGAAGCTTGCCGGCTGGGTATTTCGCGTCTGCCAATAATTTTAGACCAACATCTGTATAGTTCGTTGGGAGTGTCACAATTTGACGCAGCTCGCATCTACATGTATGATGCATCACAAAACCACAGCACACCGTCTTTTTTCCCCTAAAACTTAATACTGGTTGATGGGTGCTTGTTTTTGTTTGATGCCCGACATCTGCATTCGGCACAGGCCGTAGGATCGTCATATCTATTCCTCGCGTCGCCTGCATCTTAAAGAAAATCTGTCCCCCTTCACATCAGAGAACATCTGAACCAGAGCCATAAAACGAGAGCCATGTCTCCCGAATCCGCTCACCATGTCACCAGAGCCTCTTACTCGCAACGGGCAGAAACAGCCATTCATCCCCTCTCGTCCTACCTCTTCCGACTGATGACCCTGAAGCGCTCGAACCTCTGTCTCAGCGCCGACGTCTCCAACACCAAAGAGCTCCTGAACCTCGCAAACACCCTAGGTCCCTCCATCGTCGTCCTCAAGACTCACTACGACCTCATCTCGAACTGGGACTATCACCCTACGACAGGTACCGGTGCCCGGCTGGGACGCATAGCCCGCAAGCATGGCTTCCTCATCTTCGAGGACCGCAAATTCGGCGACATAGGCAACACGGTGCAGTTGCAGTACACCGAGGGCACGGCGAAGATCATCGAGTGGTCGCACATCACGAACGTGAACATGATCCCCGGCAAAGCAGCCGTGGACGCCCTCGCAGACGCGGCGGTCCGCTGGAAAGAACGCAAGCGGTACGAGGTCAAGACCGACATCTCTGTCGGCACGCCCAGGCCGGAGAGCGTGGGCTCGGATGACGACGAGCACGAGCTGATGACGCCCGTGCCAGATGAGAACAGCCATTACGCGGACAATGCCGGACGCAAGGCGAGCATTGTATCCATCACGACCGTTTCGCAGCGCTACGAGCCTGCGAACTCGCCGCGCTCGTACGAGGGCTTTGGGGTGGACGAAGATGTCTTGCGGGGCATTGAGGAGGCGCCCATGGAGCGGGGCTTGCTCATTCTGGCGCAGATGAGCTCCAAGGGGAACTTCATGACGAGGGAATACACGGATGCTTGCGTGGAGAGTGCGAGGGAACACAAAGGCTATGTGATGGGGTTCATCTCGCAGGAGAGTCTGAACTCAAAGGCAGACGATGCTTTCTTGAGCATGACGCCTGGATGTCAATTGCCCCCCGCGCACGAGGACGAGGATGCAGAGGTCAGCGGAGATGGCAAGGGACAGCAGTACAACACGCCTCAGAAGATAGTGGGTCTTCTGGGCAACGATATCGTCATCGTCGGAAGGGGAATCATCAAAGCCGGCGACCCTGTCCGGGAAGCAGAACGGTACAGGAAGAAGGCCTGGGAGGCGTACGAAGAGAGGATCGATGCTTGATATTGCTTTGTGTAAAACGGGCGTTTTGGAGTTGTCGGGCGCCGAGGATTGATGAGACGGATACCCACAAACGGTTTCGTTGACGAATACCTTGGGAAGGATATCGACATTGGTTATAATCCAAGGATTAGGTTGTGTTCTTTTTCGCTCGATTGATGAGATAGAAAGTCTCATCAAGCCGGATATATATACAGCTTTCAGGGATTGGTAAATTCTTTAGGGTATAATCACAGTCGCCTGACAGCCCCCGAATACTCCTTATCAGCTTTAAAAGCCCATCTCCTCATCCAGCCCTTGTGTACCAGTTCCCTTTTGTCCTTCTCATTATACCCCGACAGTCTTCCTAGGCCACCCTTCACCAATGTAACCCAAGTACTCGAAGTCATCATCCACCGGTTGAGTCCTACTCATCAGCGCGGAAACCAGCTCCCTGGAATCCATCACATCTCAAAAGATCCAATCTAGCCCAATCCAATCTAACATGAAGCAAACATCCCGACTCCCCCAAGTCCGGACGCTGCCGCTCCCGCTCCCGCTCCCGAAGCCGTGTCTCGTCTTAAGAGACTCGCACCGTTTTCAGTGTCGACCACAAGATCAGACGAGAATGTTACCTTGTAACACGGAGCCGGGGGATACAATAACACCGAGGGCGAAAGCAGAATGGTGGTAGTCACGTGCTGGCGATGGCATCGGACAGACAGCTAGAATGAAAGCGCTCAGGTGGAGGCCGATAGTCTCCCTCGAAGACCGTCATTGACATGGTATAGCCCGATATTCCAATGGCCGATGGGCGCCGCAAGCTCAGAGAGGGAATAGAGGTCCGAGATGGCTCCGTGGCGGGCACCGAGACGTGCGCAGGACATTTGGGAGCGGGTGGAGATCATGAATAGTCAAGGTAGAGATCGTCGTATTGCTGACAGCTGAGAGGGTGAGGATACGCACCGAGCAAATTCGGGGGGGTATTTACCCGCCTCAGCTCGTGCGAGGTCCCTGGGAATCACCGCGAGGCCCTCGCGCGTTCTCTTTCTCTCCCCGGTGGGAGGGATGCTCTTCCTCCCTCGCTGGATCCGAAGCGATTGGTTTCCCCTCTTCGTGCCTCTTCTCGCCTCTCCATCTTTCGCGAGGATACACCTCTCGCTCTGAGAGGATTCGACGTTACACGTAGGGGACATCCGTGTTTTCAGAGTCGGGAATGTCAACATCTCGGCTGCCGCGATGCTGCTAAGCGAGCGGCCGTCTGTGGCTTGCTTTTCGGCTCACTTGGCCGCCTTTCTGGTTCTCATGCGCGGGGAGCATGCAGGTATACGGCTCATCCGGCGGGGCGTGGAGTGAGCTTCTTGCTCCTTGGTGTCCGCGCAGCCACAAGCCACGCGCAAACCGACTTGCTGGCTGCTCACTCGAGTGAAGCAGGTGGAGAAGGAGACGACTCGTTGACGCACGCAGAGAGCAGTATTGTGCGAAGTCTGCATGGTGTGATAAACAAGTTGCGATGGCCGAGGAGGTCGATTCAGAGAGAACATAGGCCATCATAAAGAAGAGAAAGGAGTGCTTAACCAGGTGCTCTGACTTTACCTTGGCTCGGTGTCTACACTCGCCGTATCAGCACCATCAACTCTATGGTGCCACCCAGCACGCTTTATATCCCGCCCAGAATCGCCCCTATGAACCTGGAAAGTCCTGCAAACGAACATGTCTCCAGCACATCGGAGATATTTCAAGACTGGTGTCGCAATCCCTCGCAAACAATCATGCTGCTGCTTATATCCTCAGAGTACAAAACCCGGCAGGATACCTTGACTTTGGTATATAGCTTGCCTGAGCACATGGGCATGTGCTTACTCTAATCTGGGCAAAAAAAGCCTGTATACACAGCCGAGGCCAAGAAAGTTGGTCCATCAAAGAGGTGGTGACAACCCATCACTTCATGGAATGTAAAGTTATTGATAAGATGCAGAAACGATAGCCTCTCATTTCATCATTAAAACCAACGTGCACATACCATACAGCGTAAAGGGTGAAACAAACACAAAGTCACGGCTATACTGATTCATCCAGGGTCTCGACGAGGACCCAAACCTGACAGGTAGCTAGAATGATCAGATCGCGGGATACTTTCATAGCTGGCCCAGACGTCTGTTTTGAGCGTTTGGCTAAACCCTGGCTGTAGCATGCTTTCCATTTTCTCGAGCCCCGAGGGAGACTCGAGAAACCCCGATAAGGAAAGCATAAAGCACTCATATCTAGCAGTCAGAATAAGCCGGAGAAGGACAAATGCTGAACGGCATGTGGGTGAACCGACATATCGAAGCAGAGCGAAAAAAGTACGATCCCGACTTCACAACCCTAAACTACTTTGGAAACCCTTGACCGATGCCGAATTCCACATCACAATACTGAGTTGAAGGCTGACGTATAGAACTTTCGAATCTTGCTTTCGACTCAAACAAGGGTCTCCAATGCCTCAGGCGGAGCGCAAGCTCGCTTGGCTTAGTATGAGCAGATCAGCCGAAGCAGAAAACACAAGCAACGGTGCTAAATCATATCAAAAAGAAAAAGCGGATGGAATTTGATGCAGCCTTTTCACCACTCTTACATCTCTGGTTGATTTTCTAAGGAATCCTGAGACATGAGACTACACTTATACCCAAATTGCATGGAGCACCGAGCTAGCAGCACCTGTGCCGAATCAGAGAAATGTTTTGGAACTATCGAACGCCAAATCTCGTGTCATTGAGTTGGGTATAAACCGTCATAATTTTGGTATTATGCGGCCTAATATTCAGCAAGCAGTACCTTCTTCATGAGCGCCATATCCTTCTCCCACAACTCGACCTTTTGCTGACTAGCAGCTAGCTTCGTCAGTAGGAACTTAACCCTTGGTCCAACTTCTCTCGGCTGCTGAGGCAGCGTTCCTATCGTCGCCAGCTCGGCCTCGTACTTCGATATGCTGGCCGTTTCGATCTTCGTCAGCTCGACGAGGATGGCGAGATCGAGTCGGCTCTTTAGGACCTTGTCTTCTGTCAATAGCTTAAAAGCCGCCTCGTAGATTGGTTTCCCGGCCTTCACGGTCTGGGGACGACCTTTGAAGCCTTTGATCGTGATAAGTTCAGCAGCTGATAGAGCCTCTAGCACGCTCTCGCCGCTCGCCGCGGGTGCGGTCAGAGACGAGGCGAAAGTATTCGTGAGAAGAATCTCGTTGTAGCGCAGGCTTCCGTTCTCTGCAAGGCTCTTGATAAGGTACCAAGCTTGCTCGGGTGACCATTTTCGTTCCGCTTTGTCGACGACCAAGAGATACATTTTCATGATTTCGGATGCGCTTTGCTCGATCATCTCCGCGATAGCACGCTTCGGGGTCTGGCCTGTTTTCAATCTTCGTGCGAGGAACTCCAGATCCGTGAGTCTGCCACCAACGGCTGCAATGGCTTCATCTAACTCGTCTAAATCGTGATACCTTTGGCTGGGAGTTAACTTCACTGAATTGCCTGATGGGTCGTTTTGGTCCGAGTCCAGGTGCGTGACTACGAATCGTTTGGCAACTTCAGGCGTAATGTCACCTAAAGCGAGCTGCCGGAACACTCTATCTGGCAGCGCCTTGCTGAGAGACTTCGAATAGGAGATGTCGTTGGTGAGGAAAATGACATGTGCGATGTTGGCGGTAGTAAGACCAGCAGCCCATTCCGAAATCTTGTCATAGACTACACTGCTCTCTTCGTTTTTGTGCAGGAAATTGTCAATCACGACAACGGGTCTGCATTCAGGATGGGCTTCAAGCCAGTCGTCATCTCCTAGCGCGGCATCCTTATCATCCTTGTCACGATTTTGGAGAGCTACCTGTTTCAGAGCAGTTGCTGTGTTTTGCCATATTTTGCCCAACTGCGCATCGAGAGTCTCGCTGAACCCAGACTTCACACCAATCGTTCCTTGTGCTGCAAGGTCGACCAGACTACTGATACTGTTCATCCAAGAGAACACAGGCCTATAACCCACCGAAGCTGCGGCAGCAGATATGGTAGCACTGTCACCTCGAGCTTCCTGTATCGGCTTGCAGTCAATCAAGACCGTGTTCTGCCGGCCCTTTAAAGCTTGGTCGAGAATCAATTCCTTCTTCCCAGAACCTCTAGGCCCTTGCACAACGATGAAGGTGTCAGCCGTTTCCATTAGCCACGTTTGCAACTGGTCTATGATCTGCTTCCTGTCTCCCCAAAGGACATCCAGACTCGCTTCTTCGGCTCTGTGGTTGCGGAACGTAAAGATATCCGTCGCTTGGCTCTTGAACCACTGATATATTTTATTATTCTTCAGATGGAATGAATGTTCGATGTGTGCCTTGATGAAAAACGTCCGGATAGGATCAAAAATGGCGACAGTAATTGTAGCGACGAGTGCTGCAACAGCGGGAATGACAAATCGGGGATGATTTATGAGCCAGTCCCAGATCCAGTGCGTTTTTCTCTTCTGCTCAAATGAGAGACGAAGTTGTGTGCCAGCGGCACCACCCCCTTCAGCCTCCAGTACTTTGAGGCCGTGCATACAGTTTCTTGCCATGATGGCATGTCTCATCCTTGCGAAGTCAAGATGGGCATACTTTGGAAGAATCTTGGAATCGGATGGCTGAGGGATGATCTCAGCAAGTTTACCATATTTGCGGAACAGACTGTACAGCGTCTCCTGCGAAAGCTCGGCTGCCTCCCCTCCTGGACTCATTGGCACAAACTCCACCTTGATTCTAGAGCTCGGGAACCGATATAGATCCTCTAGCCAGGGCTTCCCCACTACCAAGTTGGTTCTGATTCTGCGGAACGGGTTGAACCAAGGCTTTACAGGATTCTCTCGCAGGTATTGGCGTAGAAGACCCTCGATCTCCTTCGCAGTAATACCATCTGGATGGGAAAATTTGACATAAGCACCTCCATCTTTCAAACGTGGCAATATTTCAGTAACCTTCATAGGAACCGAGCTAGGGATAGCTCGTTTGATTAGAGCCACTGGTTCGAAAGTCCCGAGAGTTGAGTTGTTGAATCTAGTCAACAGCTCCGGGAGACTTTTGTCGACAACCCATGGCAATCGAAGAGTCCAGTAGAGCTTCAGAGGGAAGATATCTATAGATTATTAGCAGGAAAACATCATGCCATGGATTGCGGCGCTTTCCTTACTGTCAAAAAATAGGATCCCTTCATTTAAACCAGCGGCAATGTGTCCCGTTTCGTCCTCTCCCGTTTCTGAGCTCACTCTCCGTACTCCTTTCCAAAGCCTCGCATCCTTCTTCAGTCCTGGACGGGGAGAGAACGATGCGTTGCAGAGGCTGCGTCGTATGGGCCAAAGCGCCCTCAATCCAGGGATACTGGTGGGGTTGAAGATGCGCCGTGAGGACTGCATATTTGAATCAAATCAGTGTATGGGCACACACGCCATATTGGAACAAACCCTTGAGTATCATCAAGTTTTCAAGGTTTTCAGGGACATTGGACTCGTCGTTCGAAGACCTTCTTGCAGATGAGATCATGAGGCTGAAATGCCTCCTTGCCAAGACTCGAGGCTTTCCCCATGTCAGTTGAGTAAATACCAAAAACGTCAGCCTCATTTTTGAAAGGCACGACTACAATGGGTTGGCTCTGGTCAACACCGAATCCCTCATCTCCGCAGCAGAGCGGCTCTAAAATGCCGTCTCAATCAAACACGCAACCAGATCCTCGGCCTTCGGATACATCATCAGCGAAACCACTCTCTAGGGATGACCTAGCAGAGCAAGAACTCAATTCCTTCCTCAAGGAACTCCAAGCCGACGCGCAACCCAGCCGCACGAAATACCAGCGCGTCCCTCGAGATGCCTCCTCGAATCGACTCCCCTCCCCAAGCCCTCTCAATGCAGACACAGACTCCACTAACGAGCCTCTCAACGAACAAATCCTCCCCACCTCCATGAGCTGCCGCAGCGCTTTTGACCAGGCCTTCTATTGTAACTCCTTTGGCGGACGGTGGAACGATCTCTACCGCTACGGCACCCTGAGGTCGTGTTCGGATGACTGGAACGACTTCTGGTTCTGCATGCGCACGCGAACGTATCCGGAGAAGGAGAAGCAAAAGGCGATCAAGGAGCATTACAGGCAGAGGGAGAGCGCGAAGTACGCGAAAGCTCTGGGCAGGGAGAGCAGTGAGGATGTATGGAGGAGTCGCGAGAGGAAGATGGAGTGGGGGAAGGCGTTTACTACACCGTTTCCGAAGTTTGAGGGCACGGATGAGGAGTGGCGGAAGCGGGAGCTGGAGTGGAGGAGTGGGAAGGTGGATGAGAGTGTGGGCGGATAGTCTTGGATCAGGTTATATTGTATGAAAAGGATGTGTCGAGCCTGATAGTATACGATATCCATAGTGTACATAATTTTGGACTACAGCAAGTAGTCCCATTGCAAAGCCAAACGCCAGTCTGTAACAGATAGTTATGTGCTACCCGCCACAACAAGATTGTAGTAAACAGGAATGCTTCTCAAGAAGTAATACCTCTAACATTAGTAACTGAATCTGGGCTCTCAGTAGACTTCAACGTCCCATAATATACTTCGATCCGGGCCAAGGACTCGGAATCAAGTATTCCTTCAGAGAAACCAGTTGTCCATTTTTGATATCGAGTTTATAAAGAATATCAACGTCGGAGAGACAGTTCAAGGAACTGACTCGGAAATATACACTATTGCAGTTCGGTAGGCAGATAGATTCAGAGTCTATGGTACACCGTCCTCTCCCAGATAAGAACCTTATGGTTCTGCGAGTTTATACAGCGTTGATCCGATTGAAAATAACCCAACGCCACGATTGTCCGTCAAAGTGTCTCAAGACCAGCCCCCCGAAGCGCCTTTTCCACATTATCTCAAATTTCAAACAACCAACGCTAAAGGGTTAAATCAATCCAATCCCGTCCAATGCCATCGTGACCTCTAATGCTCCTCCGAAATGTAACGCCGAATTTTTTTATACACCTAGCCTTTTACATGCCCATACCATTATGCATTCCGTTAATATTGCCCTGCATTCCTTGCCCCTGAGCCTGCAACATCATCTGTGCTTGATGTTGTTGTTGAGCTGCACGCCTAGCCGCGAATTGACGCTGCATTTGCTGCGAGGCGGCGTTTTGGCATGTAGCACGGAGCTGCTTATCAGCTTCTTCGGGCATAATGCCATTGCTGTAATTTGCCGCAATTTTCGGTCTCTGAGTCTGATACATGTTATGCGCCATTGCCATCACTTCAAGAAAGTTAGCCTTATGCTCTACAACATATCAGATGCAGGAAATATCTTAGAATCGTCTACCCTGGAAAGATGAATCGATACTCAAGATCTCAAGAGCTTTTGAAGACATTCTCATAGCGAAAAGGGATTTAACACATACCTTGTTGCTGATATAAAGCTTGTTGTGGATTTTGAGGTTGCGGACTTTGTTGTTGAGCAGCGACTTGGGCCGCCTGGGCACGCATATGGTTCATCTGCTGGAGTTGCATCGTATTCTGCATCTGCTGTAATGTTGCAGGGTTCATTCCAGCCATTGCTGGGTTCATCATATGCTGATTCATATTTGATCCCGAACGCTGTGCCATTGCAGCCATTTGAGCTGCATACGTTTGCTGAAGCTGTGGCATGCTGCCGCCCCCTTGCTGCTGTTGCTGCTGCTGCTGCTGTTGCTGTTGTTGGCTCCTCAGTACTTGTGCCGCCATATACTGCTGCGAGTTCAATTGGCCCTGCGCAACCTGCTGGTTTCGCATCATCTGTGCCATCCTTGCTTGCTGCTGCATGGCCTGTGCTTGTTGCGGATTCATCTGTTGCATTGCTTGCGCTTGCTGAGAATTCATTTGTTGGCCATTCATCATTCCTTGTGCCATTGGACTACCCTGTGTCATTCGAAGTGTTTGGCTCATCTGACGATTCAGAGGGGTGGACTGGAGGTTAGGGGTAGCATTTGGCATGCGAGGCGTGCCGGCATGACTTTGCTGACTTCGCTGCGCAGCCATGCCATGAGATGTTGGAGCTCCCATCTGAGGGTGGTTTTGATGTACAGCGGAGGTTGGCCGCGGAGGACTGCCACCCATGCTCGATGTAGAATTTTGCATTGGATTATTGCCAATATTATTGACCCCTGGCGAGGATTGGCTTTGAGGTGTGCCGTTGCGGATGATGGGAGAAGACGCCTGTGCCTGTGACACCTGCTGCTGGTGAAATCGTTGTGGCTGGGCTGCAATACCATTTGTAGCGAGGCCGTTGGCTTGAGGAGGATGGGCATGAGAAACCTGTGTCTGGCCACCTTGTTGCATCTGGGACGCGCCTTGAAGGCCTTGCTGGCTCTGTGCAGCTTGCTGTGCAAGATGGCGCCGGTGGGCTTCTTGTTGCAAGTTTTGCCGGGCCGCCGCTTGCTGCATCGCTGTGAGTCGAGATCTCTCTTGCTCCTTCTTCTCTGCATCATCCCGTAGTTTGTTCCGCTCCATCTCTTGCCGATTTTTTCTTTCTGTCTCTTCTCGCCTGAGCTTATCGATCCTTTTGGTCTCTTCATGTTGAGCTCTGATATTTTCAAGGGTCTTAAATCTTTCAAATCTAGGCTCGAATGAGGCACCACCGGCTTGACCATCGCTATCTACCGAGTTGGCAACACCCTGTGCTCCAATAGCCCTTGATCCAAGGCGTTCATCGAATATTAGCATGTATCTCTCCTCGTCTGCTGCTTGAGCTTGGTCCGCGGCCATTTCTGCGACAGTTCTCTTTCGAGTCTTGGGTGCCGGAGGTGCTTCTGAGTGCATTGGATGAGCCAGCGATTCTAGCAGGGCAGCTGCTTGGCCTGCGCTATGTACAGGCTCAAGCATCAAAGGAGCAGTGGTAGCAAGGGTGATCTGCGCTTCCGCTGAGTAGTAGTCACAGCTGCTGCTGATTTCCGCATCCGCTTTTTTCTGTCGCTTCGCAGGAGGCGCCATGGAACTCGTCTGGGGAGTTGTAGGGACGGCTAATGTTGGCGTCGGGGGTAAGATTGCAGATAGCGGTCCAGCACCGACCTCCTGTCGAGATTCCTTTCGACTATCACCAGTAGGCTGGGTCTCAGAGGCTTTAACCGCAAGGTCGGCATGGATGCTCAGAGGTGTTGGCCGAAGGACTACTGTCATGACCTTGGGCTTCTTCGGGAGGGGTGCAACCCGGTCACGCTGAGCTTCGTTGGGTAGTTCCGGAGCTGGCATGTTCTCTTTATCTTTACGTGTAGAGAGCTTCTTCTCATTTTCATCTTTGCTCTTCCCTGGAACTGCTTCGATTGGGTATGGGACGTAAGAAGATGGAGTGAGGTAGGCATTGTAATTATGCATTGAAAACGGAACTGTCTTTCCAAGCCCTGTTTTCGGTCGGTTCGAGTTCTGCGACGGCGCAATTGACTTGTGGTCATAGATCTGCACAATCATACAGCCTTCGTAGTATGAGATGTCTTCAAAGAACTCGACCAGGTCGTGGGGAATAGTTCGAGACTTCAGATGTTCGATAACAATTCTCATGGGAGACTTGTACGTGAAGCTGCCTTCTTGTTGGTCGAACCGGAAATGATTTGGGTACAGATGGATGACTAAAGAGGGCGGGAAGCCGCGATACTTTTTCAGAATATACTCGTCCGATTTGACTACCACATTAGTATTCATTATGATGATTTACGGATCATACGACATACTGTAGGGCTGAGGTTCCGCGATATGGCTAATGACTTCCCCAGCAAGATTGGCAGATCTTAATCCAACGCTACCATTCCTTTGTCCTCGACCAGGATGGTGGAATCTGGCCCGGTTCGCAGACCTTGCGCCCGAATTTGCTCCAACCCCATTGCTTGTCGCGGAGTTTGGGGGATATTTTGCAGAGGGGAGCCTGCCGGCAGACATGGACGGCGAAGGGGAGGAGGTTGAGGAATGGATGCCATTTGTCTGGATCCCGGGAGGTATCGGGCGCTTGATTTTCGAGGACTGCGAGAGCGACTGCGACTGCGACTGAGTCGCTGTTATGGAGGGTGCCATATCTGCTTGCTGCACAATCTTTGAATGCGCCGCAACGCCGTCACAGCTCTCCGTCGATTATCGGTTCCTGTCACGGTTCGTGTCCATCTGATGCGCTATCAGGCCGTAGTGCGATCTGGAGATACGCGCTACAGTGAAGCGACGAGCGTGTCTGTCGTATTTCGCAGACTGTAATCTGGTCTGGGAAGACGAGATCGTATGCGCTTCAATGATCAGCACCGTATGTCGTTGATAGGAGGGGGTCTCGGGGGTTGATTGACAGGGATTGGTGAACTCCGTGAGGTTTTGCCAAGAAGTCTGGGGGGGTTGTGCTAACAACCTTAAATATAGATACCCCGTGACGAGTCACGACCCCCGTGAAAACATGCGGCTATAGGATTGTCTGTGAGCAACATCAGTGTTCGGCGATTCTTAGCCGATTATACATTTTACCTCGTTGTCAGATCTATGGTTTATGCAGTCCCATAGACTCAATCCTCCAGGGATCCTATAATTTTGAGTTCTCCTACCATGCCTATTTTGGCTCTTTTGCGGCTCTGCCTCTTTTCTTTGCCTTCAAACCAGGGGATATTTTTCGTTCCTCATCTCCATAGGGCCCGGTCAAGACTTCTCAGGTCATCTTGTTGAAAGAGGTATTTCAGCGAAGCTTGAGGCAGTCTGTTCCGAGAAGACTCGGCACCGAATATGGGTCAATATGAGCCTTTCCTATTCCCGTTATAGATGTCTACTTGGTACAGAGTTATTCAATCCACCATGCTCAAGATGGGCATCTATTCTTGATCCTGAAAACCACCACCACCCCAGCAGTAAAACATTCCGGGTTTGTGTAGTTCGTTCCAACATACCCTTCTTCTGCAATGACCGTCAACGACTCCCTAACCAGAAGCAGCCTTCTGATGATCTCCTGCGAACTCTGTAGACCACCTTTCCACAATCTCGAAATTCGGACCCGCGCCAACAGTCTCCTTGTCTTCCTCGAATCCCTGCTTGACAAAATCCATATAGTCCCCCAGTTTCAGCGAGTCCGGGTTCTTGTCCTTCGTGATGTCGTCCGGATTCCGATGCAGATTCGTGGCCACAGTCAACGGCGTAATCTCCACGATCTTGATTTTCTTTCCCTTGACGTCCTTCGCCAGCTAGCTCACGTAATAAAAATAGGTTGTAAAACTCCAAGAGGCGAGGAAACAGTTGTCGGCACTTCGCTTCTGGAAATATGTGTGGAGATCAAGGACAGTGGGTATTGTCTCTTTGCGCATGTTAAGGTCCAGAAATGAACCCAGGCCTTCCTGGCATTGTAGACGGGGTTGACGACGCTGACGGGCACATACCCCGGCAAGCTCGAAATGTTGATAAGAGTAGCCGCATCTTTCCCCTTGAATTGCTCCAAGAATCGGATCGTCAAATGCCATGGGTCCGCGGATGTTGATATCAATATCCTGATCCCCGCTCCCGAGATCGAAATCATTAATGTAGAGCGGTCTCTGAACAGCAGTATTGTTGATAAGACAATCGACCTCGGTTTGCCCCTTGATGACTTTCTTACAAAAGCTGGGATGGCTGCGATGACCCGGTATCGAGAACATAGTAGCTCATTCAATGGCCGAGATCTCGGCTGCTTGAGCGAAGGTTTTCCCCGTTCGGCCTACGATGTTGATGGATTTTCCGAGAGAGATGAGATATTTGGACGTCTCTAAGCCGATGTCGCCCGCGCCGCCTGTGACGAGAGTAAATTTAAGAGAGAGATATTTGGGTGCCATTTTTGGTAGAGTGAGAATTTGAAATAACGAAACGTTCGTCCTGATCAGAGTCTAGCAAATTGCGGAGAGGTATGCTTATAGCCATTTCTCATTTAACTGATGTCAGAGGTCCCAAGGAAGGGACGGCAAAAGTTCTAGCCCGTCACTTGATAACAGTCATATCCACTCCGTTGTTCAAGTATCAAATGGGATTTGCAAGGGTTGGTAGAGTATCTCCAAGGCCTACGACATTGCCAGTCTGAGCTAGCGAGCAACTACTAATGTGTCTGTCAGATTTTAAATTATGGCCGTCACTTTTTCAGCATCACATCTCAAAGTGATTCGGCCCTTGGAAACTTAGATTTTAATTATGCAGATAGTATTTCGGTTCTATTGTGCGGGAGACTTTTGAAAGCAAGATGTGACCTGAGTCCATCCAATGCCTCGCTCTGATTGTCCCTGAAAAGCAAAACCCGCCTTGCGATCCTTCATTTTTAGATGTGCATTGAAATTACGCCCACCGCAAGAGACAATGCCCACAGCATGCCTATCCCGCGTTATCACAAATATAAAGGAAAAGCTGCCAACCAGGAAGAGGCGATCCAGATAGAGATGCAGCAGCCAAACGCCAACTCTTTAGCTCTGCAAGACCACCGCGAGGCGGACTGTAGTTGTAGAAAACAACAAAGACCCATGCAAGAGAGTCATGATAGTCGGCAGATGTCGATTTTTGAAAACTTTTTGGTAAAAAAGAAAGAAAGTATGCGAGGAATTGTGTCACAAAACAGGAGCAATTGGTAATCGAGAAGGTCCATAAATCCCTGATTCCCAAGGCGCTGCGGAGAAGACTAAGGTTGAAGTTGTCAGCGAGCTTCTTCGCTCGGCATATTCTAGTTTGGAGGAGGGAGAAATGTATTGAAGACCATTTCAGATTTGTGTCCTCCCAAAAGAACTTTGCACTTTGTTGTAACTCAAGAAACCCACTTCGCAGCATCCGAATACGAACCACAAGGGTGATTTGGAAGAGACGTTAGGGACAGAACGCGAATTTCCTGGTGATAACCCCTAAGAGACACAAATGCATTCTGAGGCACGGGTTTAGATTGGAATCTAACCCATTGTCAAGACCGTCGACTTGTGGAGATTCTTGGCCCGGATTGTGGTGCCACGGTCATCGCGCATAGTTACAACTGGAGTGATGACCAGCTTAAGCCGAGCCTGCTTGATCTGCAATGCCATTGCATCGGTGTACTTCTTGTCCTTTGCAATCATGGTAGAAGCATTGAATTTCTGTGCTGTCTCTGGGAAATAGATCTGGAAGGTCAGTTGCGACGTATTCATGTTGACCGAAAGATCCCAGGCTTTCAGAATGATAGCACCAAGATCGGAACCAGCAGTGGAGCGGAGCGAGTAGTCGTTCAACATCGGTCCTAGAATGTCCCGAAGCCGCTTGCTGTGAGTAGCCAGCGATGTTTGCCGAAAAGCTGCCCAGTTGGGTGACGACACAATTTTCTGGATGGCTTTGGCCCGCTTATCAACGAGTGCTTGACGAGCTTCGTTGGCTAGACCTGGAAGAGTTTGTTAGTAACTCAACAAACCAGGCTGTATAGTTTGCTAACCTCGCTCTGCAATCTCGAGCTTAACAGACTCAAGTTCGGCATCAATATCCGCACTAAACGTCTTGTATGGCGCAAACGACAGAATTTCTTCCATGATGTAGGAGATCCCCATTCTCATCACAAACCATGATCTTGACGTGGTATCATTGAGGAGAGTCATGACATGCGTATGAGAGTCCTGGCGCTGACCAGGATATGTGCAGTTCATCATGAAGGACCAAAGTTTCTGGTTGGTTCTGGCAACTACCCGATCGTTCTCCAAGTTTGGTTGATGGCAATATGATTGGACCCAGCCCTCCACCATGACATAGAGGTCGGAGAACTCTTGTTGATAGACTGGGGAGGGGTCGTGCACATTGGTATGTAAGACGAGAGCCAAAGCTAAAGAAGTATCTTCAGACGAATGGGGGGTGTCTCCTGGCTCCGTGTTGTATGCTCGAGATGATTCCGAGTCCCAAGGGCTCTCTGGGACAAGAGGTCTGCCTGCCGGAGCTGGACCAGTTGGTAAGAGATTTGGGTTGGGTCGACGACGAGCAGGCTGGTCCTTGGAGACTACGAACTCATCTGTTACAGCATTAGGGGGCCCAATTTCAGGATGGATAAAGCCAAGTGCTGATGATTGACCAAAGCCAGTTCCAGCCAGGCCTGTAACTTTCGAAATGGGTGATATAGATAACATACTGGTATTTTTACTCTTGCTTGAACCAATGCTTCCTCTGGTGAAGTTCTCCAATGCAGTAGCGGACATCAAGGGCGATGTGAAAGGATCACGACCTCTAAATTTGCCTATCGTTGGAAAACGAGGGCTTGGTTCAGGGTTTGCAGCAATCAACAGGGAACGCTTTCCTTCGAGCTGGGCATCCTTGTGCGCAATCTCATCCATCATTGTAACATTCTTGTTGACCCAGTGTTGAACAAGCTCATTGAGTCTTTCGGTACTCTTCTGTGCTTTCATCTTCAAGTCCTCATAGGATCGCCGCAGATCATCTCTTTCCTTTCCAAACCGATCGCGGTCAGCATATGCCTTCTGAACATTCCCAGCAGCGTTATTGAGTTGATGAAGATAGCTATCCTTCTCCACTATTACTCTGTCGATGTCCTGCTGCAACTGTCTTTGTTGATTATCATACTGCTGCGCAAGGTCTCGTACATCCTTGATCAGTGTGTTTTGGTAGGCTGAGCTGATGTTTTCGCTGCCTTCAATTTTATTGATAAGGTTATTCAGCTTTGCTTGGAATTCTGAAGAACACATGATAAATTTGCTTTGCTATAAAAGAGTTAGTGAGAACGTACTAGCTATGTATCTATTCATCTTACATTCTGCAAGACCAGCGAAGTGTTAAAGGATGGCTGGCCCTGTTTATACGAGGAATGGAAAGGTGGGACATTCGGATTCATACGACCAGTGCTTGTAGCGAATGAATGGTTTTTGCCAAATTTCTCGCCAGAATTCATGTTTGTGTTAAGGCCTCTGCGGCTTTGCGACACAGAACCACGAGATGACCTGATGCTAGCAGTTGGACTTATATTTCGGCTTTCACTGCTGCGCTCGCTACGGTTGCCCGCGCTACCTTGATCAACACTTATGTTGTTCATGTTGTTGATAATTGGCTGCATCCTCCGACGCGGAGCTGGGGATAGAACTTGTGGAGTTGGTGTTGCAGAGCTCCCTCGCACTCTGCCAGTGTTTCCGACCACCTTAATCAGACCAGATGTTTTAGGATGAGGGTCTGATATAGACTGCTTTGAGGTTTGAGATTGAAAGTATTGGTTTGACATCGCAAGTCATCTATTGGATCCAAGAGATGAGGTCGAAGAGATTAAGTTTCAGGTCGTAGCTATTGATTTGTACGCCTGACAACGTGCACAACGTCAGTATCTGAAGATCTGCCTCTCGTTGAAGGAGTCAGAAGATAACTCTTGGAAAGCTCAATTTAACCAGGTGCAGGAGGCTAATGTTTGCGGAGCAGGGTAGAGCTGGTGTCGGTGGAGGAAAAGAATAGCCACTGGTTGTTGATAAGAAAGACGTAGCTTGGCTCTTGTAGGAAAGAGGACAGAAAGCGATTAGTAGATCTGTTCTTGATGGTGAATAAGAGTTCACCTTTGCGTCGTGGCTCTTTCAAGCGAACTAGTGTCTCCCTTTGAATGACCGAATTGAAGGCGAATAGCCGCTGGTAGAAAAGCGAGTTCGCTAATGACATATCGGGAAGAACATAGAATGGTCAGGAAGATCAAAGGATTTCCCCCCGTCGCATGGCAGTGAGTCATCTGGAATCTTTCTAGCTATAAGGGACATACTTGTTATGGAAAACATTCTTGATATTCTTCATCAACAAAAGCAACTGGCTTACTGCGAGATATAACCTGCACCTATTGCATTTAGGATAACTTGCTGAATTTGAAAACCTCAGCTAGGTATTCTTGACTTACCTTATCTGGGCCAGCACCTTCTCTGCCGCCTAGGACAGTAAATGAAGCTTAGGGGCGAAAGCGCAGCAGTTCCTCGACCCTAGCTGCTGCAGAGTTCTAGTCATCCAGAATCTCGGCGAACACTATATGAGGCACCTGCTATAGCAGAGCCTGGGGCTTATGCTGACTGTGACTCTGGAGGTACCTTTCCGTTTGACATTCACTTGTTCCATAGCATAGGACATCAAGTTATACAGAACACCAAGAAACATCTTAGAAAGCTCTGATGGCTTGAAGGAGAAACAATCTGTTATTCACAATGTACTATATAATGAAAATTTCTCTCTGCCACTGCTCTCTCGTCTTCCAGCCCTCTGTGCAAAGGAGCAATCCTGAATAGGACATCAAACAAAGGCTGGGTACGAAATCAGTCGAATTTCGTGATAGGAGTCAAAACAATGATCTTGAATAGCCCAGAGAACATGCACACAATATTATCAGAATTGCAGTAGAGACGACAGATGATTGGATGCAGAGAATCTCCCTTATTCTCCAAGAATATTGACATTCAAATCAATGCAGAGAAGACCAGCATAAGGCATAAAAAGGCCATAACTTGTATGACCGTCAAAGGTCTGTGTACTTTGGTACATGGCATATAGTTGAAGCCTTCTCAGGCAGGATAATAGCAACCAGCAGTCTCATTACCTATTGAGTAGATCCGCGAGCCTCTCGCAGGTAAGAATCTGTACCGCCACTTTCGAAGAAAAACACACTCATAGAGTTCTCCGGTTTGATTTCTGAGGACAGATCGCTTAAAACCCTTGGCAACTCCCGGTGCCGTGAAGCTAGAAATCTTATGCATCTTCTCATAATTTCTTGGAGTCCGCGATATTTTGCAGCCCAAAATCAATAGTAGATAAATCGGTAGCAGAAGTCAAGTCTCCGGTTCTGGTTCTTTCGACCTCTTTCCTCCCACAACTTCCCTGTGGCGGTTCATGTGAAGAGCTGAATACTGTGAATATCATATTATAGAGCCTGTAAGTAGTTTGATGGTTGCTTAAGATTATGATATCTTAGTACTGTTACCTGTTCAGCCTTACAGCAAGGAGTTGTCTCGTTGTGCATTGATGTACGAGGTTCGAAAAATCACTAGCCTCGTACTCGCATTGATCTCGGAATATTCCGGTTGGAGGAACTGCTTGGAAGAGTAAAGCTCTTGGCGTCTCTCTGGCACAGTAAAAGAAACAAGGGGGTGTAAATTCAAGAGATTCGACAGCCAGAACACATGGCGAGACTCGAGCAATGACGTATCCCGTTAGTAGCTCTACCTTCACCCGGTTTCTTATCGCAATAGTGGTAGAGCTTGGTGGCAATATCAAGTGATAAGTGGCTTACTACATTCTTACATTTTTGCCGCATTGAGCGTTTGTGGAAAGACATCTTGAAACCTTCAGCTTGAAATTTACAGCTAAGGAGGCGACCACTAAATTCGCAACCTGGTTCTTATGTGGATGAACGACAGAGAGGAATGTTTCAAAGAGCGCGTTGGATGACGGCATCAACTCAGCAACATTCCGCCAATGCTGCCAAAGCTATCTTCACAGTTCAGAGGGAAATCAATTGAGCAATTTTGTATTCTGATGTGAAGTACAACGTAGAACGCCAAACTTACGCCCATGAGGAAAAGGTCTGTGTTCAAGTAAAATGCCTATGTGCGATCAGCGAAGTCAGTTTTTCCATCGAGAATCCCAAGAGCAGGCCAAAGATATGGACAGGTTAATGGCCCCTAGAGTCAAAGATATCAGCGAGGTTCTCGAACTGGTGTGCCGACTCGAGATACAGGAATTGAGGTCGCCAAGATGCGGGATTGAAGAGAAGAGCCGTGTGGACAGGTGAGATGGAGTTGATTTAGCATGGTGACAGTGGAGGCTTAAGAGAAAATCGAGAACTGGCTGATAGGAACAAATATCAGTATAGTTATGGTATAAAGGTAAGGAATAGACTCACCAAGACAGCCCTGCAATTCTGGTTGAAGAATGCGAGATTAGCAGCTTAAATAGCCTTACTACAAAACTTATTAGCTTCGCATTCTACAACGTTTGTTCATTCAAGTCTCAGATCTCAAGACAAAATCCTAAGACTGTCTTGAAAACCCAGATTGCAAGGCATCAAGCAAACATGTGGGGATTGTAACATACGTGCGAGAGAACAAACTGCTGTAGACTGCGTCCACGACAGGTGTAGCACTAATCATCCGTCCGCCAAAATACCTGCCATTGAGACCCTTGATAGCATTCTCTCCTCCTTGAACCCGGTCGAACTTCAGATATATATCGCCCTGGGAGTTTGGATCTAGAGAAATGTGAACAACATGGCCATATTTCTCTTCTGCCTCTGCGCGAACGTCATCTTCCAATTCCTTTTCCCAAGTATCACCTTCTTCTCTGTAAAAATTGTCAGCATTACTTTTTCAAGTGCTTCGAGGGGAGGGACGTGCTCTGCAGGGTCAAACATGTTCTTGAGCACAACACATCTGCTGGCCATATTGACATTCACTGGCAATGCCTTAGCCTCAGTCTTCGGCTTTGTAACTTCTCTTCTTTCGTCGCGGCCTGTGGTGACGGGAGCCGGCTCATCAGTTCTGGCAAGTTTCCTCATCAATGCATCTCTACTATAGTTGTTGAAGTTTACGCCGCCAACATCCGTATCATCCAAGGCACTAGCACCACCAGAGCTTTTGTCATTATCACGACCACCAGCGCGATCAAAGTTGCTTCCACCGGCTGCTTGCGGGCCACGTCCGCCAGCACCTGAAAATGCGGAACCCTGGAATTGTTGCTGATGGCTCTGTCCCTGGAATCTCTGCAGAAGACTGGCGGTAGACTCAGGAGTAAACTTATCGTTGCCAAGACCAACCCGAATGGGTCGACCAGCGAGATCAAACCCATTCATCTTCTCCAAAGCTTCGCGAGCCTGGCCAGGGTCTCGGAACCTGCGGAATGTCAGCATAGGGTGTCTGCAAAGTTGCATGGAGGGAGCATACTGGACGAATCCATAGCCTCGACTGCGACCTTGCTCTTCCTTCTGCAGTTGGACGAACTCGAGTTCTCCAAAAGGTTCAAAAACATTCTGTAAATCGCTTTCAGTGATGCTGAAATGGATATTACCCACATAGAGTCGATGAAAAGGGACCTGGTTCGGGTTACTGGTGGTTGCTTCAGGGTTGCGGACTTGACGATTCTTCTCGGCTTCGGTAAGCTGGGCAATAATTGGAATTCCTAGGAGCTTTTGACCCGTGAGTTGAATAGCAGCAGGGACCGATTCTTCGTTCTTAAACTCAACGTAGCCAACACTGAGGATGATCAGTTAGCGGGTAAAAGCCGAATTGCGAGGTTATAACATGCCCTTTGGATCTACCACTGACCCTATCCTTCACAATCTGAGCCTCCTTCACAGGACCAACTTTCTCGAAAAAAGCTATCAGTTCTTTAGTCCTAAGACGAGCAGCAAGTTGTTGGACGAAGACTGTGCGGCGATCACGCTCGTCTTCAGTCAACGGGGGTGTGCTCTCTCTCTTTGGGCTTCTACTTGCTCGGCGTCCCTCATTTCTATTTCGACGGTCTTCTCTTGGCGTGCCACCCTCCGGTTCATCTCGTTCACGTCGGTCTCCTCGAGGACGATAGTATCTATTCGGACTTCTCGAGCGCGAGCGAATACGGCCACTGCCTCTGTAGAAATCACCATCTCTACGACCTCCATCATCGGGGCTGTCTCTGTGGCGGCGTGAGTGTCGACGGTCTTCTTCACGGCTTCGACTTCTGCGCCTACTCTTAACACTTCCTGGGGCACTGCCATGCTCACTGGTAGGTGTTCCAATTAACTCCTTGTCTCCGTTGGCTTCTCTCCGAGTCCTGCTACGCTCTCTGCGTTTGCGATCGCGATCTCGGTCCCTGCTCCCTTCACGAGTACGCTCTCGATCACGTCGATCGTTACGATCGTTCTTATGGCGATCATCTAAGTCCCTGGTTCTCGTAGATCTATTTTGATCTGATGATGCTCCATTCGCGGTCGAGTCGAGGAGTGCCTCCACATCAAGGGCTGACATGATATTGAATAGTATAGTTCCTCCAGTTGAGAGAGATGTACTGTATCGACTACTAAAGGCCAATCAGAGGCTTTGTAAGTTCCTCGGTTGTGAATATCGACGTCAAGTTATGTGTGAGTAATTACCTAATTAATAGGATATCTAATGGACATCTGGCTGATGAGAAAGATTTGAGGTGGCGGACTGGCAGTTTCGCTTGGCGCCTAGTGGCCCTGCGCTACATTGTTTCTGGCCTAGCGTTTAGCCGATGTACAAATGGAACCTGCGCATTTTAACAGATTCTCTTGGATTGAAACTTATTATTAGGTGTTAAAGTTTTAAGCCCGTTATTTACAACTTGAGTGGCCGAATAATACTCTTTCCAAAATCACCAGACGCCTCAGCATGGATGATTCAATTCCAGTCTACCGTTTCTCAGTTCATAATATCGTCGCTCAAGCACTATTTCCTTCCATAGCATTCCTATAAACATCTTACAATGTTTTTATCGGCGGTGGTGCAAGCGGTGTTCCGAAGATATCGTCCCAGAACCTGCTTGTAACCCCAAACCCACTCTCGTAATCCATGAAATGATGCTGCAAGTGGTACTTCTTCAATTCTCTCCAGTACGCAGGCAGATTTCGGTGATGAAGGAAGTAATGCGTCAAGTCGTAGCAGATGTATCCGAAAATTCCACCACAGAAGACTGCGGTAGCTATAGACCAGTCCCAATAGAAGACGACGTGTGCAAGCTTCCAAAAGGGCAAAGCAAGTGCGATAAAAAGTGTCGGTGGCATGACAAGTCTGAGCTTGTCCATCGGAAGATAATGGTGGATGCCGTGAAGTAAAAAGTGGAGGGTGAGTGCAACTCGATTGTCGGGGAGCCACCTGATGTAGTTCAGAGCTGGAAATTGAAGGTATGTTTGTGAGGACCTACTTATCGAGATGAAACAAGAATCTGTGCAGAATATATTCTATCAGAGTCCACAAGAACAGTCCGAACAGCCAATAGGCCGCCTCTGCGGCACTGCTTGTAAAGCCCTTCGACGCGATGTATGTTCCATACGCTACAGCTGGAAGCCAGAGCGTGGGCACGATCCACCATGCGGTTTTGGAGAGGGGCTCAAGAAAATTGCCGAATAATGGTGCAGACTCTCCCCCTTTGTAATGGCGTGGCCGATGGACTTGCTCGAGGTAAAATTCTTTACTGAACCCGCCAAACCAAACTTGCATTAGCAGAGGTTTGTTGAGATCGAGGAATTTATGGGTTTTGTAATCGCTGGTAGGGTCCGTCTCCTTTGAAAGATCTTCTGCAGAGGACATCCCGGTAGCTTGGAAGACTGGAATTCTGTCGGGGGCGCAGCCGGCCTCAACCTCCTCCTTCATACCATCTTTCGTCGGTAGAGGTAGCATCTTGTCTGGCTGCTGGCTCTTAACAGCGACGTCTATCGCTTTCTGCGTCGCGACAAACCCAATGAGAGAGTCGTCCATAACTTCGTATGCCGCATCCGAATGGGTGTGCGAGTCCTGATCTTTCAGGATAGCCGTAACGTCCTTGCCACCATACTCCAAGATGAGTTCTTCCCCGCCTGGATGACTGTCGAGGAAGTCTGTGATATCAAAAACACGGGTGCCCATGGTAACATAGCAGCTCTCCGTGGTGTTGTGCGCCGCGACCTCACTCTGCAAAAATGTCGGGAGCGTGCGTGAAGGAGACATGGCAGCGGTTTTTGATTGCCCTCCTAAAAAGGAGTATCGCGATGATTCGGGTCCAAGCACAAGTAAGATGCGACCGATGCACGATCGGTCCAGGAGAGGCGAGGAAATGTCCGGTCAGGGGAAAGGAGTCAGGAGGAAACGACCGCGACTTGGGAAGCACAGAAGAACGAGAAGGTGGGAGG
This sequence comes from Diplocarpon mali, assembly GCA_024741835.1. Taxonomy (NCBI): domain Eukaryota; kingdom Fungi; phylum Ascomycota; class Leotiomycetes; order Helotiales; family Drepanopezizaceae; genus Diplocarpon; species Diplocarpon mali. Next base: position 42,895 of record JAENRP010000154.1, on the reverse strand, counting down.
AAAGATAGATGTCTGAAGCCGGAGGAGAGATAAATGAAATGGACGCGCCAGCTAGGATTAATCTGACCAGGAGACACTTCAGTCGGGAAATTCGGCCCAAAAAGTTGCGATTGCCACGACCACTTAAATCTACAAGGATGGCGGAGTCCATCCAGTATTGCCTGGTATCCACCCACTGTGGTTAAGGTAATCAAAACGTGACGCTTTTTGCGGGTCGGCAACTCAGCAACTCAGCAAACTCGTCAGGCCCATTTTTTTTGAGCTCAGGTAGCCATCACAACCACAAGGCACGGCCTCTAGAGAATATTCACCTTCTCCGTCGGCATCGATCTACCATTCCGCGCCAGCTTTTGAACGATATTAAGGCAGGGTAGGGTGCGACAATTCACCTACTCGAGCACTCGAGCCCCGCTACCCCACCGCATCTGCATCTCTCTGTCGTCGTCAAATTAAGTTTGTTTTTGAGTTCTTCCACCAACAACAGCAAAACATTGAATACCTGCATTCGAAATGGCGCACTCTATGAGCTTGTCGTCTATGATCCTTCTCTCTTGCTTGTTGCTTTTGGTCTTTGCTACTCCTGCTGCTGCCTTCGGCGCTGGAAATATCCCTTCGATTGCTCAAATTGAGGGAAGCAACTTTCGCCATGGAGGTATGTATTATCTAATGTTCTTTCTCACCCTAGAGGTATCTCGTTACTTTCAAAATTGACAAACCTTAGATATCGAGGATATGCTCAAGAGCTTGGCATTTATCAGGGGTCATAAATGGACTTCCATGATGGTTAAGCGTGTTTATTTTGGTAACTGGCTTCGTGACTACTCTCAGGCCGTAGATGTTGGCAGCTTGAAAGGCGTATCGGCCCCGACGATTCGCATCTTGGTGTGTCAAGCCGCTCGCCCTATCAGTCATATACTGAACTAAAGCATTCCAGGTGTGGGTTCTCAGTTTCTTGTCTTTCGGCTATGCGACTGAAGAATTCGAAGTTACCGAGGAACGTCTCGGTGTCTATCGTCCAGAGGAACACATCGACAACCCGAAGGGCTACGCCGATGACAAGGATGCGAGACAGTATGACCCTCGACTCAGAGGACCAGTTGACCCCATTGAACTTGAAGTTGATATGAACACCGGAATGAAGAAGTGAGTAGACTGGCAACTATTTATCCGAATTTATTCTGCAGGCCAGGCCTCAATATCTGGTCCAATGACTGACGTTTGAGTCCCAGCTACATAGCAAATGAAAATGGCGGTCAATATGCCACCAGCACAGGTTATGTCAAGTTTAGTCTTGAAAGAAGCATCCACTTCGGCAGAATATACACAAACGGCTCGGGTAACTCCAAGGGTAAAGAAGCTGATCTATGCGAGGCTCTCCGGTGCCTCGGACAAGCCCTGCATTGTATGGAAGATTTTGGTGCCCACACCAACTACTGTGAACTAGCGCTTCGTGAGTTGGGCTATCGAGATGTCTTCCCTCACACCGGATCTGCTACTGCAATCAATATTCGAGGTTATCAGATATACCCTCTCGTGACTGGCACTTTCGGTGCTGTTGACTTCCTTCACTCGGTTCTCGGAGAAGCCACAGACCACTTCACCCAGACGGAAGTTGAGGAGATGGATCTTGCTCTTAAAGGAGCCGAACAGGCCCAAGCTGGAGGCGGTCCAGGTCAGCGTGGTCTTTTCGGCTCAGGAGCCGGCGCTTCCAACTTGATCAGCTTGCTTTCTCAAGTTCCAGGAATGGGTGGAAGCCTTGCCTCGACTGCAAGAAGCCTGCAAGAGCAATCAGCTGAGCAGGAGTATAAGAACACACTTGCAAGAAGCAGTGTCCAGACGTCGTTTGCAGGTCCTCCTGGTGCCCATCTGGGACACACCGGCAACGAGGTTCCTGGTATGAGCGAGAGCTTCGATCCCGTTAAGACTGCAAAGCGGATTTACCCCATCTTGGAATTCAGAGACAAGGTTGTAAAAGCAATCAGTGCTACCATTGCCAAGATTCCCGGTTTGGAGTCTTTGGTTGAGAAGATCAGCGAGACACTCACTGTGTTCATCCTGTCGCTGCTTGCGCCGTTCATCAGACCGATCATTGATGCGGTTTCACAGTCTCTGAAGGAGGGCTCGTCGACAGTATTAGATGCAAGGCACGTCGCGATATCCATTTTGCTGCCATCCCATTCGCTGACCATATCTTTTCAGTGCTAAGCAGCAATTTGAGCCATGGAACGACCCTCACTGTACCAACCCGACTCATTCCATGCTTTCCAAAGACCACTTTTCAAACAGGCTTAACGGCTGTGCAGGCCGTGTTGCAACAACGATCCTCCAATATGTCACCCCGTAAGTCTATTTCGGTGCACATCAATCCTTGATCACTGTTAACACGGCAATTAGCCGAGTTTTGTACGCTTGGGAGAACCCAGGTATCATGACCGACGAAGTCATGCGTGATATTCTCCGTACCTTCCATCATCCCGCCCTCCGCGACGAGCAATGTGAAATCCACAGAAACATGTTCAACACCGTCCGGAAATGGGTAGACGAGCAACCAGACCGCGGACAACTGAACCACATCCTCAGCTCAGCATCCGTCAGAGCGGGCCACAACCACAAGGCCTCGGGCGACGCTGGCTCTGGATCCAGAGGCTTGGATCATGTCCATGACCACGGTGCTCTCGGCGGCCACGGAAAGACGTCAGGAAGTATCTGGACAGAAATCCGCAGCCGTGATCTTGGCGCCATGGAAGGTAGGGACGGCCGCGCAGCATTGGCATACACGTCACCATCGCCACAAAATACTACAGGCATGACTCAACAATTCTCCAACTTTGGGTACGCAAACGACGTCCGTCCAGGCAGCTCCAGCTACGACCGTCCAATCTCTTCCCCAGGCGGCTATCCGAACCCTAACTCCCTGCCGGGTGGTTACAACAGCGGTCCACCTCCAGGAAGCTACCAGCAGCCCCAACCTGAAGAATACAATTACAACTCGCCCTACCAACGACAACCACAGCAAGCAACTTATCAACAGCCTCCATTCCCGCCTGCAAGGCCATCTCCTTATCCAACCCCGTACCCACCTTCTAGTGCTCCCTACCCACCTGATCATCAGCAGCCTTCTTATGGGGGTCCAGGTGGCTACGATCAAGGCCCACCTCCTCCAGGACCCGACAATTTCTACCCACCAGGTCCACCACGGTGGCAAGGGGGCCCACCACAACCACCGTATGGCAAACAATACCCCTCTCAACAGCAGCAGCAGCAGCCGCCTTATGGTGGTGGAGGCTACCCGGGAAGTGGGTACAATAGCGGTGGTTATTAGATGACCGTGCGTTGTTTTCTTGTCAGCTCTGTTTGTCTTCTTCTCGCCTTGTATTAGAGTCGGATACTAGAGGTTGCATGGGCTGTGCTGATACTGCATGGAATTGGGGGGCAATTCGAAATGGGGTATGATATACGAACATGGAATGAAGAGCCACTTCTGAACCTGCAACCCGCCTAAAGAATGATGCGCATGCGAAGCTAAATCTGTGCCTAACTTCTCAGGTGCGACTGACCGGTCCTCGACGCTGCATTGATACTTCAGTCCGACTCAGATTGCATTGACTTAAAAACCAGATGTTCCTGATTTCCAAACTGTCCATGTTACTTCCCGCTTCTCCTTCAAAGGTGTTTCGAGAAGTTTTCAAGGCTAGATTGAGAGACGTTATGAAATCAGAAGCCCAGAACCTAGGATTTCCCGCGAACGAGACGTCTACCCCTCTTGACATAATCTCATTCCGACTCACATACTTCTCCTTGTAACGACGAACCCCCACTCGCCATTCAACCTCCTGAACCCCTCATCAATAAGAACCTCATGTTTCTTCAGCCCGGGTAACTCCACGACAAACGTCCTCAACCTCTGTACCATGCTCAACTCGTCCAACCACATTCTCTCCTTCACTAACCCCACATCGTCCTTTTGCCACTCAATCCTGACCCAGGCCTCCTGCAACCCTTTCATACTCCCGATCACGCGCCACAGCCGCTCCCAGCGCGCGCAGTCGTTGGCAGGTGTACCTTGACTGTGGCGCGAGGAAGTGCAGAAACGGAGATCGAGAGAGAGCCGTTGGAGGCTGTCGAAGCGGTGCGGGAGGAGGGTCGTGGATAGTCGAATGGGATTTTCTATGCTGTCGAAGTCGAAGATGTTGGTACTGTAGAGGATGTGAATTGCCGAGGAGTAACTGTAATGCTTTGAGTTTCGAAAATCATCTAGTATTTGGGGAGACGAGAGTGAAGCAAGAAATGGCCTTACATTTTTCGGCATGTTTGGAGAAGGGGGAGGAGGTTCTCTTGCTCCATGGGAGGTTTGATGTGGAAACCGGTAGGGAGCTTGAGACCTCGGCATCGCTGCTCATGGCACTTCTCATGGCGCTGCTCATGGAGATTTGGGTCTCTGACCCGACACACCGTGTGACTGAGCAGCCCACTGTTCAGTCTTACAACGTGGACGAGTCGGTTGCCCAGAACATATTGATATATCAAGTTCAGCGCTTCGTCGGGAAGCTTGAGCAGCGGCGACTGCTCTTGTTCATCATGAAAGAAGAGCTTCTTCGTTGCAGGGGAAGGAGTAAGAGGCCGTGGTCTCTTGACGCGAGAGGGGGTGATTGGCGGAGGCTGGTAATTGCTTTTGATTCTTGCGTCTGGGTATCGTCGATGAGGATTGCGGTCTGATTCGGGACTCGAGACCCATGGCTCTTCTTTGCTACGCCCTGTGACTAGACTAAGGAAACCAAACACGGCCTTCCCAGTAAGACCTGCGGGTCTATGTTCTTTGTCTCGAGCCATGTGCGCGCGTGCGAGGAGGTAAAGAGCGTGGCTGAGGCGTGAAGTGATGAGATGGTACGGTGAGAGTCGAAACTGCTTCAAAAGAGAAGTACAGAAGAGCAAGAGGTAGGCATAGGCATAGGTACCTGTTGGTAGCTTTGTATAGCCTCGCATATAGCCTCGAGCAATGATTCCCAGACAGCTGCAATACAAACACGCTGGAAGGAGCAACACATCTTTGAAGCAAGCTTACGAATGCGCAAAGCGCAGAAATAGACAGAAGAGCAAAGCATCATCACAAGCTGGACAGGTAAAGGAGTCATTATATGAGATGCACGGTTCATGTGAGCAGGATACTGGAGCGTAACGTAACTCGACGCCTCGAAGATCCAGGCTGTAACAAGCTTCCAGAAAAAAGAGGCATGATGCTCCACTCCACCTGCGCTAGTCCCGGAATTACCCAATCAGCGCAGCCCCTTCCGCCCACTTCCCGCCTCCAGAAGCTTACCTACGCAGCTCTGTAGAATGGAACGGCAACACGCGAGCGTGCCATATCTACCTGTTCATAAGTCGTACGCCATGATACATTCGCGATGAAGAAGACACTGCTGCTGTGCTTTATCCACGGCTTCAAGGTAAGACCTCACAAATCTTCTCGTTCTGGCCAGAATAACAATCCTGATCATCGGTAGGGAGGGGATGATACTTTCGGAGGCTTCCCCGAGCATCTACGGGCTCTGGTAGGCCATGCTTTGCCCAAAGTTGAAGTGAAAGCCATCGTGTATCCGAAGTTCGAGACGAGGGGCGATTTGGCGGAGTGCGTAAGTCGGTTTAGAGATTGGTAGGTGATATGTTTCAGTCAAGTGCGGGGCCGGGGTAAACGTCTGGGTCGAGTTCAATCTTGTTTTAACTCGAATTCATACATTGAGCCTGGTTCAGGACAACCGGAATCTGGGCTACAGTTGTACAGAAACTTCCAAAATGTAGGAGAAGCTTACACTCGTCAGGCTGCTGGAGAAAGTAATAGATATCGAAGTCTCCTCCTCGACCCCCTCACCCACCGTCGATCCCTCGGTTCACACAATTTTAATCGGACACTCCATGGGCGGCATAGTCGCCGCAGATACTCTCCTAGCCATTACCTCCGATCTCACGATCTCGCGGCCCTCCTCGAAATCCTCTGCCGACAAACCCCAAGGCCAGGACCCCTCTATCAACTCGCTCATGTTCCCCTACATAGCCGGCGTACTAGCTTTCGACACGCCCTATCTCGGCATATCGCCTGGCGTTGTAGCTCATGGTGCAGAGGACCACTTTAACACCGCTTCGTCAGCTCTCACACAGCTGTCGGGCCTGACGGGCGCAATATGGGGCGGCAAAGCTGCGGGCGACGTCGACAAAGACGGTAAAGTCAAAAAGGACCCAGTCGCCGCTCTCCCAGCTTCAACTTCCCCCACAGCAGCGTCGATCCCAGCCTGGCAAAAATGGGGGAAACTAGCCGCCGTTGCTGGAGCAGGCGCAGCTGTAGCAGGCGGTGCCGCAGCAGCATACATGAAGCGAGACCAAATCACAGCCGGCTGGTCATGGGTCGGCTCACACCTCGAGTTCGTGGGGTGCTTGATGAAAGGCGAGGAACTGCGGAAACGAGTCTCGAGCCTGGTGACCTTGAACCGGGAGTTAGGAGTTGGGTGGGCAAACATGTATACGCGGCTGGGGAGCAAGGCGCTGAGTAAAAGCGACGGGATCACAATCGTGGGAAGCGTGATTGGCAATCAGAGGACATTCTGTAATTTGCCTACCGGTCGGGATGGCAAGGTTGGTGGGAAGGAGTTTTGGCACGAGGCAATTAATGACGCGGTAGGGGATGAGACTGGAGCACATATGAGTTTGTCTTCCACACCTCTTTTTCACCGTCTATACCTCTGTGTCCCTCCATGGCCCAAGTTTTCCGAATTTCTCGCTCCCGAGTCCAGAGAAAAAAGAGGCCAAGTGAGATACCTAACAAGAAAACTAATACTATCTTAGGCATGTTTTTCCCCAAGGAAAATCCAGGCTACTACGCTCTTTCCGAGAACGCAAAAGCGCTAATCGTAAGCTGGACGACCAACGAATGGTATGAATCAAGTACCGGCGACGCGGATATGTCTGGGATGGAACACCAGGAGTTGTAAAATGGCCGGGTGAGTGGCCACTTGCCATGAGGGCGTCCGAACTGGGGTATATAATTTGACGTACGACATCAAGCACCAACATTGCGTTGCATAATGTACTTTGCACCTAGATGTCAGATATTTGTTATTTATAAAATTTACGCCCAGAGAGACCGAGGTGGTCTTTACACCATATCCCAGGCCTCAACTCAGCAGCCCTCTAACGACACCCCACCCAGCTTATCGAGTAATCGTTCTACCTGCAGAATGTATACACATACCCGACCACGTCTCTACAGGAGACAAGCCAAAAAAGTTGCCGACCCAACAACACCTACCCAGACCAGCGCCGCCAACCCGGAATACTGGTATGTCGGCAGCACATTAGGATTCGAAGCCGAGCTGCTTTTCGCCGCATTTGTTGCCGATGTCGTGGGTGTTGAGGAAGCGGGCAGGGAAGAGAGGACCGTATCCGCAACATAAGTCGCCGTCACGCCGGTGGCATTGCTACACGCAGAGGGTGTTGCAGTCGCAGCGCCTTGGACGTATGTAACAGCAGCACACTAAACATACCGAGCGTGAGCCCATAACCCCATCACCCCGACTCTGGAGTTCAAGCATACCTGGTAAAGCACCCCATCCGGCGAATCGGCTGCAATGCCAATCGTCCCATTCATACCCACCCACGTCGCGGGAACCACGATATCGCTCCTGCAGAAGGCGCCCAGGTTACTCTGCGCAATGGCCGGCGAGAGCGCCGTCCAGTTTCCCGATGTAGGAGTGCCGATGGTGGCGCGGAAGAGCCATTTGGTGTCTGGGTGCGTGCTTTGCAGAGCAATGGCGTCGCCAGCTACGTGGAAGGGCGTGAGGGGGTTGGAGGAGAACTTGGAAGCGAGTTAGCCCTAGTTTCTACTATGTTGAAAGATATCGAAATCGATCGTGTCCTAGGGTATGACTTGGGAACTGGAATCCCAAGACACCGATTCGCACAGGTGCTGGCTCCTACATACGTTGACGGAAAAGCTGCCACAGGGAGCAGTGGATTCCACTGGGGGTGTCAGCTCGGTTGGGGGGAGAGAAAATGGGGAGAGGGTCTAACACTCGTCGTCGAAGCCGATAGTTCCCGGATACTTGAGCAGGAAATGAGCGGAGGTTTGGCGGATGAGGAGAGCGGCTACGAGGCCGGAGGCAAGGCTGGAGAAGGAGGGCATCTCTGAATTCTCGTGGGAGGGATTGGAATGGCCTGCTCTGGAGGTAGATTGTCTCGCTGGCTGGGAAACTCGCCGACTCAGTACGAGCAGTGCTTCCTTGACCGTGGAAAGTTGTGAGAGATAAGATCTGGGTTCGCAAGCTGGCGAAGAGAGGAGGCGGGTAGGGTCACTAGGGAAATGCCGCAACTTAAGCTTCGATGTAGGTTTGCCGACAGATTCCAACTGATCCCATTCCCTTCCGGTTGATCCAGAATATGCCAGCCCGCGATGCTGCTAACCTCCCACCAGCATCGCATTTCATCGCATCGCGGACAAGCGTTTCCGCTTGGATGCTTGTGCCCCTCGTTCCCCGCCCAGCCGTCAAGAGAGCTTGTTCTGATCGCCGATAGCCATCTCACCTAGCTCGCGCCACAGCCTGCTGATTTGTCAGCGCGGGTTTGAGTCCATTTTCTGAGCAGGTTGTGGCGCTGTGGCGGCCGCAGAGCTTTGTCCGTCGTCGACTTCATGCTATGCACGCACTTGACATTTGTCTGTCCAGACCATCCATCTCTTCTCACTCTCTTTCTCTCTCTTCCCTTCTCTCTTCTGCCCGAGTCAACGCGGCTTGGGATGCCGGGAAATCCCCTCGCTGGTATGACATCGTGTCGGCCGTCCGTCCAATTCCTGATCGTTTCGTTCGGCTTTGGGGTGAACGTGGTGAGCAAGGCATGATGCGGAGCAAGCGTGCGCTCTCAGGCGTCCGCATCCTCCGCCTACGCCTCTTTCCGTGACGGCGTGGAATCATTCACCCATACATCTCTTTGCTGTGCTCAACAGTCAAAGCCTCGTCTTAAGATCGCGGCTTGGGCAGCTCTCCTATCAGAAAAACATGAGCCCTAATCATCGCTGGTCGCCTGAATATCGTGCAACTTTCCTCTCATTGCTGAACCACCGACACAGACCGTCACGATGAGCTATCTTCAAAGGAGGATGGACGGCATGAGCATGTCGTCGAGTCCCATGTTCCGGACCCTCGACTCGGAACTGGCGAGGACGTTTTGGTACATTATTGCTGGTATCATGGGATTCTGTCTGCTGCTGAGAGGGGTGGAGTACTGTCAAACTTGGAGCAGGTCGGTAGATCTCCAGTCCCATGTGGCGAGTCAAAGTTACGGCAGATACACACAACATCTCGGTCTGACCTTCGCACAGAATAAGAGAATGCCGTATAAGAAAATCCACCAAGTACCCGACAAGGGTCAACAGCTTCCCCGTGCAGGTCTACGCGACATGCACCGCCGTTCTCCGCGAGACGAGTTATCCCCAGCTTCATCTCAGCGGCCGCTTTTCGTGGCTGAGCCCTCCTCCACTGGGGCGATGCCTCGTGCTCTGCTGCTACTGGGCCGTCATCGTATACATGATGACCTACAAGGCCATCGTACATGATGCAAACTACTATGAGCGGCTGGGCTTCCGCAATGCGTGGATCGGGGTGACGCAGGTTCCGCTCGTCTACCTGCTGGCAACAAAGTCGAGTCTCGTTGGTTTCGTTATTGGGAGCTCGCATGAGCGACTGAACTGGTTACATAGATGGGTGTCGAGGACTCTGCTGCTCACCGTTACGATACACGGCGGTTTCTTCTTGACGGAGTGGGTAAGGGCTGATTTCGTCGCGCTTGAGCTGGATGCGATGCCCATGGTCAAATACGGCTTGGCAGCCTGGGGGGTGCTGGTCTGGACCGTCATCTCTTCACTCTCGCCCTTGCGACGTATGGCCTATGAGTTGTTCGTCTTGCAGCACATCGCGGCAGCGGGTGTGTTTGTTTGGCTTCTCTATGTCCATGTTCCCGCCTATGCTCGATACAACATCTGGTTCGCCATCGCAGCCGTCTCCTCGGACTGGGTACTGCGAGGGATCTTGATGATTCTGAAGAACTTCAGAGTCCTTCCCAAGAAAGCATGCAACGGAACGCAGCGTATCGGTCACGAGATCGAGACGGAGGCAATCGGCAACGACCTGACTATCGTCACAATTAAAGACGTCCATATCTCCTGGAAAGCGGGGCAGCACTTGTATCTCTGGCTGCCGTACCTTGGCGCCCTCGAATCCCACCCCTTCACCATCGCCAGTCCCTACCCGACGCGAGGCGAGTGCCACTGCAATGAGATCCAGCTTGCGATTCGAGCCCAATCCGGGTTCTCTAAACGAATCCACAGCTTTGCAAAGAAGAACCCTGGAACGGCACAAGACTCGCTCACAGGCTTCATATCCGGGCCCTACGGAGCTCCTCCTAGATGGGAAGGCTACGAGACTCTGATCCTGATCTCGGCTTCCACCGGCGCATCTTTCACCCTTCCAATCCTCGAGAGTATTCTCGCAAGTCCGAATACTATCTGCACCCAGCGAATATTCTTCCTCCTCATCGTTCGAGACCGTACTTACAGCCAGTACTTCGGGCATCGCCTCTCCAAAGCCCTAGGAAGAGCCGAAGCCTGTGGCATCGACTTAGAAGTCGAGATTGCTGTCACGGGTCACGCATCCTCTACATCCGAGAGCGAAAGCAGGAGCAAAGATAACCAGCTTCTCGACGACATGGTTCTGGAAGAGAAAGCTGGATCTAGCGACGGCAGTAGCAGAGTAGGCCAAAAGAAAGACCCGCCTTGTGTTCTCGTGCAGGCGCACTCCTCCGCCAGCTCCAGATCCAGCTTCTCCAAACCCTCGCCCTCTCCCTCGCCCAACAAAAATGCCAGCACCACCCAATGCTGCTGTAGCTGTAGCGAAGCCTCCGGGCCTTGCTGCTGCGCTGGCCCCAGCACCCCCCCACTACAGGCCAGAGCTAAAGAGACAACCTACTCGTACGCACGACCCAGCATATCGACTTTTATCCGCCATCCGGTCGAGATGACTGGCGGCGAGACGGCCATCGCGGTGTGTGGAGGCAAGAGTCTCGTGGGTACGGTCAGGAACGAGGTGGTGCGGTTGAGCGACGAGAGGGGCGTGCACAAGGGCACGGGGGCGCAGGGGATCTTTTTACATGTCGAGGAGTATTCTTTTTAGTGTAGTATCTGAATTCAAATTACCACTATCAAGTGCCACGGGGAATATTTTTTCATTTTTCATTTTTTTTGCTCTTGCTAATTTTTAGGGGTGTGCAATGTCGCCAATTGATAGATGACAAGCAAAAGCTGCAAAGCCGAGAATCCACCCCTTGCGTGTTCACACCAACACCTCTTGACCCTGGAATTTACTCCGTCTAGCCTTCACGACGATAAGATTTCGGGTGTTATTGACCCTCCGGCATGGCCCTATCACCTAACCACTGCATGCTATGTAGGTCAAACATGCAGTTCCTCTCGAGCTGTCAACCTAAAGCAGCTTACCTTTCTTTCTCCTCGTCTTTGTCGTAGAGGGCGGAGCAAGAAGAGAGGAAGAGAGAGAGAGAGGAAACGAGGCCGGGAAACCCGAGGGTTCGCTCCGCACTGCCCGGGTCACCGAGAGGCCGTTTGGGGCCCCAGTCATGAGGTGAGGTGGGGTGAAGCTCGGTCGGTAGAGCAGGGAAGGGAAGGGAAGGGAAGGGAAAGGGAAAGAGAAAGAGAAAGGGACGGTCAGCCGGGACGAGAGAAGGTCCACGAAGCAAGGCAAGGCAAGATACACGGCGTCCCCAGACTAACCGACGGGGAGGCCTGCACCATGGGATCAGGTAAGTAAGAAGTATTAGCACGAGCAGGCTGCTGGGGAAAAAAAAAGAAGGGGGGGAGAGGAGAGGAGAGGAGAGGAGAGGAGAAAGGAAAGAAGAAAGAAGAAAGAAGAAAGAAGAAAGAAGAAAGAAGAAAGAAGAAAGAAGAAAGAAGAAAGAAGAAAGAAGAAAGAGAAGAATAAACAAAGGACATATGTCCGAACCGTGAAAAGAGACGTGTTGGGTCCTCACGAACCAAGCTCTCTTCGGATCCTATACCCCTTCCTTTCCCTCTCCTCTCCTCTTCTTCTAGTTCAACATCGCTATCACTTGGACTTCTATCCTCCAAGTACGACCGGCACCTTTGGGCGTGGACCGGGAGCGCTGAGCTGAGCTCTTCTCGCGCGCGCATCGAAGCGCACTTGTCGCGCTGGGTTATGGGATACCGCCTGAACGCCGGGTGTGACCTGATGCGCGTCGAGGTAGATGGAGGCTGGTTTTCTTCGGTTAGGGCTCGGGTCGACAGAGACGACGATCGGGCTCTCCATCGCAGCAGGCCCCCAAGAGCGGCGAGTCCTACCGTCCCCCCTTCGGCCCTGCGCCAGCCCACCCGGGCAGTTGGGAGAGGAGGCTGAAAAGAAGACAGCAGGACGAGGGGCAGGCCCAGGGCTCTTCGGGAGCGGTAAAGGGGGCTCGTGGGGTCGGAGGAATACCTACGCTGCTAGCTCGTCTGTTTTGAGTGGCAAGGGGGTGCGGACGGGTCGTTGGCGTGCTGCGACTTGCGGAAATGGGCAGCTTTGAGTGCACCGGATCACCGGCCCGATAAGCAGAAAGCTAGGATCGAGAATGCCTAGGTGAGGGCTTGTGCGAGGGGACGGGAGTTGTCGGGTCGATATGCCGGAGGCGCAAGTACCTGATAGAGAATTCAAAGAATCAACAAAGGTGTCGGAATAGAAGCAGATGCGTTCAAGTGACAGTGACTCTCCGACGTGCTCATACATTCCAAGACTCCGTAGAACCATCCCAACCCAACCACCAACGTCAAAACATCCCCTCAATCCCTCTTCCCCTTCTCATCCTCCTCCCTCTCGCTCCCCAGACGCGCCTCGCTCTCCTTCACCCTAAACGAGAAGTCTGTCTCCCCGACCAGCTCCTTGACATCGCCCACCAACCGCCTCAGATCATCCGTCACAAGACTGCTACAAACCTGCAACACCGCATACGCCGAGTAGCCCGGCTCCTCGACATGCCTCACGTCCAGAATACCTTTGTCCAGCCGCTCCAGGCGGCGACTGAGGTTGTAGTGTTCGGGCAGCTGGATGTACGGTGGGAGGGCAGTGCCTTGGGTCACGGAGGCCGAGAGCATGGAGAGCACGGAGGTGATGGAGTGCGACGTGGGACCGACGCTGTCGACGAGCGCGGAGAGGTCGTGCAGCCATTCGCGGCGTGTTTCCGGCCGGGTGTTGGGGTAGGGGGAGCCGTGGTCTTGGGACCAGGACTGCGTGGCGTAGGACATTAGGGAGAGGTAGTTCATGATGTTTGAGGTGCGGAGGGTGATAGCGTCGTATGTTTTCTAGTCTCGGTTAGAGGGTGTTCTCGAACCGAGCCAACGACAAGGGAGCAAATACCCGTGGGAACTTCCCTCCGATCGAGGGCTCCCATCTCTGGAAATCGGTATGCTGCTTCAGAGACGGGATCAGCATCAGCAGTTTGCCGAGTATCTTGTGGCGGGCTTTTTCCAGTTGCTTCCCGGGAGATGACTTGAGATTCAGGTCGCCTTCCGAGTTATGCATCCGAGCTCCTGTCGTGGAGTGCACAACGCTGTAGTAGTTTGCGAGGAGATACAGCGTCGAGCCGAGGTCTTTGCGGAGCCAGCTTCGATCCGAGAGAGGGTAGGGGAAGATAGTCCAGGTAAACGCGACGAGAGAGCCGCCTGCTACGCATGCTAACCGGTACGGCGCGAGCTCATAGATGCTACGCCTCTCGTCAGGTCGACTCTAGACGGACGGACGTGACTTACGGATAGTAGGGCTGCCCAGAAGCAGAAGCAGCTGCAATACCAATTTTCCTGACCTGGAGCTCGTAGCCAATGATCAAGACTTGAGTGACGATGCACACTAGCCATATGGGAATGAAGCGAGGGAACTTGATGAAGAAGTACATCTCGAGAAAGATGAAGAGCCAAAGGAAGACGATGATCCCAGCGGTATTTTGGTTTGGGATGTACCACATCACGATAGAAAACACCATGGCCAGCGAGGTCCCCGCAACGCGACCGAAGAATCCAAAGACAGATTGGCCGGAGGTCATGGTCATCCCTATGGCAATGATAATCATGGCCCAGACAAGTCTTTGCTCTATGAAGAAGATCTGTGTGTCTTCTAGGAACGCGACGATTCCAATGGTCAACGTGGCACACGCAACTGAAGAACCCGGGCGGTCAGCATTACACCATCAAGAGGATCCGAGGGAAATGACATGACCTGGGGCAGGTGCATACCGCGGAAGCCAAACGCAGACTCTGTGCTCCCCAAAAAATGAGGAATAGCCCGTATGCCGTTCCCAAATTTCTGCCATGCATTCTGTGGAGGTAGGTGCTCAGGATCTTTCTTAGGGTTAAAGCCCGAGCCCAGATAGATCGTGTTGTTCCCAGCCTCCAGCGAATCTGGCGTGTTGGTATCAGGCGAGCTGTCCTCGTGGCTGATAGCCATGATCCACTTCCTCAGCCTCTTCTGACCCGGGCTGATGAGTCGTTTCTTCTTCATCGTTCCCTCCTCGACCTTCTTGTCCGCGAACTTGACGAGTTCTAGGATCGCGACTCCGGTTGAGTATAGTAGATGTTCGAGGTAGAGAATTAAGTAGAGCTGCTGTTGATCCCTTCTATGCTTGGACTCGTTCTCCGTCCAAGCGTCTCCTGGCCCAGGAGATTGAGCACTGTCGAACTGGGCCTCATCCAACCCCTTCTGCTTGGCCCACGCTCTGAGAGTCGCTCCTCGCTTCGAGTAGAATTCTGTCATTTTGTTATGCAAGTAAGCCGCAAACGAAGCGTCCCCGGGCTGAGCCTCATCTCCGCGTCCCTCAACATCATGGCTTTTCTTCGTCTTCGGCTTGGGAATCAGTTCCAGCGCCAAGCCAGCATGATGCAACCCCTCGTCCATAGCAGCAGTGACGACTTCAAACGGCTCATGCAGCGTCTTCATGATCTCGTTCCAAGCTTGCTTCTCCTCCTCCTCATCCTCCGCATGACCTTTCTCCCAGGCCTCCACCTCGTTGAACTTCGAGTTTGGGACTGACACCCACCCGCGCCTCTCAGCGATCCTCTCGAAGATGTCTGTGATGGTGCTCATGCCGATCAAGGGGATCAGTATTCCTCTGAACAGCGCAAATATCTCGTCGAGGTCCTTGGCGCTGAGTTTTCCCCACGCAAACTCTCGCTTTGCGAATGGGATGTCGCCGTAGAGCTTCCCATGGAGGCCGGTCAAGGCGGTGAGCATATCCTTCAAAGCTTTGGCTTGGGGATTTTGAGCTGGGTGGGGGCCGTTTTTCTTATCCTGCTGCTTCAACTTGTGCTTGCTGTCGCTGTCAGATGGTGCCTGGGATGGCGCGAACATGTTACTAGTCTCCAAGCTTTGGAGATATGTGGTCTGGGCCTTGAGGATGCCTCTGACTAGCTGTATGTATCCTGCTTGCCCCTCTTCGACTGGGGTTAGCTCCTGGAGTGCTGCTTTGATGAGTGGATCATGAAATAGGTGACTTACTGAAGACCACGGTCCTCGAGCTTACCGGGATGACAAGTAGATTAACCCCCAAGGAGAGAGCAAAAGCCGTCAAGAAGCCCTCAAGAAGCTGCTTGATGAGAGACTCGCCAGCCTCCATAGTCGGAAATAGAGGTCCGTAGGTGAACGCCACGTTGGTGAAAATGCTGTACATAATCACCGGGAATTGTAACGCAGGCAATTTGGCCCTAAGCACATTTACGAACCAGATATTCGCAAAGAGCCAGATGGCGCAGATACTGGGACAGTCAGTCAACACTCTTCTCGTGGGATGGTCAAGAATGAGCTCACGCGGCTTGCGAAGAATTATACGTCGCCGTCGACTCAACAGGCGTCGTGTTCTTCCTCGCCTGCACACCGGACCAGATGCCCAGCAGAGCAACGGCCTGCAAAGTCAGCGATCCTGCCCAGTTCAAGCACAATCCAAGTCCCGACTGCTTACCGAACCAACACAGATGCCAATCGTATTCAGTATCATCGTTTGGATGAACTTGGCTCTTGGCATGATGGCCACGTTGAGGACTGTGATGATAGGAACCAGATACCCCAGCGTGGTGAACGTCGCGGCGACGGAATCCGCTTGGTAGAAGGCAATTCCTACACCAGCCGTCGTCAGCCTCCCCCGCCCCGCCCCGGTCTTGACCTCGCGACATACCTATCGTCGGCGCAACAGAGCCCCTGCGACAGCCCGTCAATGACCATCCTCCCAACACAATCCGAACCGCAGGCACCGAGCCAGAGCACTCACTTGAACATCATCATCACCGTGCCCGCATCCAGTCCCAGCTCCGCCCACATCCCCCTCAGTTTCGACGGCTTCCCCTTCTCCTCGTCTCCAGCGGCCGTCGAGGCCTTCCTCCCTGGCCCTGAGGCGGGAATATGTATATTCGATGCGCTGCCATCCCCGCTCCTCGAGGGCTCCTGGCCTGGATCATCTTCTCTCGCCTGGTTGCCGGGGCCCGGGGGAGACGTATCGGTGGCTCTGACGCCAGCCATCCCCGACAAATACGGCTCGGTGCAGGGAGATGAAGTCACGAGATTTCAGTGCGTCTGCGTCATGTGCCGGCGGCCGGCCATCGTATCCTCTTCTCCAGCGCGAGGACAGATGCACTTGGAGGACTTCGTGGAGATTGAAGGGGGCAGGATACGAGCGTCGACCAAAGTGCAGCAAGTCGGAGCTACTCGAGAAGACGGCAGTTAGTAAGCAGGTCGCGCCGGGCTGGACAGCAGCCTCGAGGTCCCTGGTTGGCGAACGAGAATATCTCGCACCGTCAGCCTCGTACGGACTGTGATCTTGACTCCCAAGTGAGCTTGTGCAGACCTACAGTGCCCATGCCCAAGATACTCATCGACACATACATAGCTGCTTGCATGGCATGTCTCCCGGCCTGCACGCTTCCAAGTTGCCAGGGCGGTACGGGAACCGTGGACGGCGAGAGTGCCAAATGCCTTTGTCTAGACCTTGCGGACGTCGTCTTCAGGGGTATGGCTGAAGATCTGCCGGATGACGACGGTTGCAATTGATTCACGACTTGGCATCGATCAGACGAAACTCTAAGCTTCGTGAGGAATTGCATGAGAAGTTGCATGAGGCCTTGCACGAGGAACTGCACGAGGAACTGCACGAGGAAGTCACATGATGCTGCCGGATTACATGAGGAAATCGCTTGGGGGATGGATTACATAATAAACTACATAGGGCGTGCCAGCCAAGTCGGCTGGGTGAAGCTGCTTGGGCTTGGCTAAGCATGGGCATGATGAGGCTGCAGAGCACTCGACACAGTGGATCTGGAGATGCTCGATGGTGAAAAGGTTGTGACAAAGTAGGTTGCTCGTGCCAGACCTCTCCGGCGGAAATTTCCAAGGGAGCATGGCAGGCCTCATTCTTCGAGAAGAGATCAGGATCCAAGGGCAGGAGTATTCCATCTTGCTCCGACCGAAGCAAGCTTGGCATGAGGATATCAATAATAGCAAGGACATTTACTACCTTTGCATATACTCGGAAGAAACTCGCAGTGGAGCTAGATATGAATACCTCCCTCTGTACGTCCTATCCATTTTTCCGTTTTAGACTTTTTCTATCGCCGGCGCTAAAACTCGTGTTCTTTTTCTCCCTTGACTTTTTTGGGTCAGAATCCGCGTTGAGTATGCGACGTGGATGCCGATATCCGGGCGGCCTGCTACGTAGGAGTACATCTCCGCCAGACCCTCTTCAATAACCCTGTCAAGAGAAGCCCACGAAAGACCGACATCGTTCTCATCTGGGGTCCACACATGCTGGATGTTGGAGCCACCTACTCATCGCCAATGCCACCGCGCAATAGTCCCAAGAGACACCGCGCCTACTATCCAGAGCTGCCATACCCATCACGGCGTCGGCGCTCTCTGGATACCCTTGCAGGAGCGCAGAAACAAATGATCCTTAAAATGTACATGCTTGATGCCTTTCGGCCGCCTGAGTGCGAATTCATCGAAAGCTACTAGGACGTCGTACCCAATTCGCTCCACGAGAGAGCACACGATGAAGTAGCCAGTACGGTTGAGCGCGTCATGGCAATGGACCCGGATAAAATGGGGATTGGTCCAGTCCTCTCTTGCTCGCACTTGCTGCTCCTCGCGCACCCCATCAATCACGGCGATGAGCGCCGTGACCTCATCATCAGTTGGCGGGATCTTGGCTGCCGTCGGGAACTTGTGGTAGTGGACGCCGCCCTTCTCCAGACCGCGGGGTTCGTAGGAAGGGCTCTCGTGGGAAATGTCTACGATGTCTTTGGTTTTGAAATCCCCATTCTTTCACAAAGACCTCGGGGCAATGGGTCTCGTCAACCTCCCGTAGAGTCTTCATCGCACGGGAGACGCCGGCGATGGGCTCTGAGACAGGCGTGACCTTCTGCTATTTCTCCAAGTTTTTGACGTCCCATTTGCCCGAAGTTGAGAGGAACTGTAAGTGCCAACCAAGCGAGAGTCGAGGTGAGACCTGACGGGACAGGAAATCAGAAATTAGACCGGCGAGTACTTCGACTGACGCCGGCTGATACAAGGGAGCGTGTGATGCTGGGGCTGGAAGGATCGTAGTCTTGAGGACTTTCCTCGGCCTCGACGACTGGGGAGGAATCACCGACATTCTATCCGTCGGTGTTGGTGGGTCTTCATGTGCAGATTCGCTTATTGTCGTGCAGACGTGGACATAGGCATCGTCGTGCAGAGAGTGGCCCTCACGGTTAGAAAGGATTTAGATGTCCGCCGACATAACCGCGATGACTGTATCAACAACAGGCTGGCTATCGGTGTCAATCTCGGTTTGAACAGGACGAGATTTACCTAGAAAGCAAGCAATCTTCTCAATCTCGGTCGATTTTGTGATACTATCGGCTTCGTCTACCACGAGAAACACAGGCACTTCAAGGCCAGCCCGTGTTTCTTTACCGGGCGGACCCCCCGTCGCTACACCATGTCTATAAATTGGCAATGCCCCACTTGCCACAAGTCTCCAAACCGGAGTTTGCTCCGATCGCTGAAGCGATACGGCAGCTGGTTGGTTTCACGGTCAGAGTCAGCTCCGGCGAATCGGTGCACACTAGTACTCTTCGGTCCACCACGACGATCCTAATTCCGCCAAAGATTGAAAATTGGACCAGGAATCAAGAGGAGTTTTCTGAAAGTTGCTACTTGGTCTCCGGTCGAGGGATCAGTCTTGGGAAAAATCCCTACAAGCCCGACAATATGGCTTGACATCGTGTTGAGAAAAGGGGTTGCCTTCGAGGCCATTCTTGCCCATAGAGAAGCTCCCCTGCTATGGCCGATGGGATAACACCCTGATTTCTCTCTCGGTGATCGTCAATGGCAAGTCCAAGCAACTCAGCTAAAGCCTCGGTCGTATATGCATCTTCGGGTATGAAACCGGATAACCGGCTGCCGGGGAGGTGGATGGCAAGGCATGTCGCGAGGTTCACCAGGCTCGTCAGGAGGGGGTGGAACTGCGCCAGAGCCTCGCAAACCATGGATAAAGGTAAGAAATGGTAGGGGCGTTGGCTCAGCTGGTAGTTTATCCGCCTGTGGGTGCCTGCGATAGGAATACTCGGAGCTTGGAATAGGCATATCGGCTCGTGGTATAGGACTTGGATTCGGAATGCTTCCGCAGAAGCCCAGGATCCGTGGCATTAGCATCTGGACAGGTCGGTAGAGCATCTCGGATGATTTGGATCAGAAGGTTACCCCCAACGATCCCAACGGCGCTCTACTCCTTCTCGTACGCCAATCTGGAAGTGGTTGCAGAGGCAGACGACTTCTTCCGCTTGTTCTGTAACCACAAGCCTGGTAACACAGAGCATACCATCAAGATGTGAGCCCTTCCCCAGCCACTAAATTTGCCCAGGGATATCTGCGGATACAATCGCTGAAGCAGATGAAACCGTGAAGTGGATATTGCGCCGTACTAAGCGGCAACGTCAGCAATACAGTGGAGAGAAGCAGACACGGCGGTGACAGGAGCAGGCAGGAAGGGGCCTCCATTTTTTGAATCAAGGAGAACAGAGATGCCGGGTTCCCCTCCGATCGTACACGGCCGTTGAGTCGTTTTGCATGTTTGGCGGGGAATCAGCAACGCACAACCTTTCACTATGATCATCACACCACACCAATGAAAGAAGAACGTGTGTCATCGCTTGCAAATGATTCGGGCGGTAGAGCAGCGGCAGAAGCTGGGCTATCGAAATCGAGACGCTCGCCGTGTGAAGTAAAGCAGTAGCCTGATGGCCAGGAAGACGCAATGTAACCCAAAGAATTATCATGGGCCTGATGTCACTTGGTCCTCAGCCTCATGGTCAAGAGATCCGATTCAGCCTCAGCCTCACAGCCTCAGCCTGGGGTCGAGGCTGCAAGGCATCTCCTTCAAACGCCGACAGCTTGGCGCATAAGCCAATCGGAATGCCGTTCTGGTCATGACGTTTTTAAAGACGGTCTCTGGCTTCTCTTGTTTGGGCCAGGTGAGTGCCCGAGTTTAAATCGTATGGAAAGGTGTAAATACCTCCTCACCTTATCCCCCGGAGCTTGGTCGATATTGCGGACAGACGGGCAACCAGTGGGTTTCGCGGCAATGCGCGGGGTCCATGGGGGACAGGAGTCTTATCATCGCTGGATCTGGTGACTTTGGCTTCTCTTTTGAACCATGTCGAGGCAATTTGCAACTGAGTGCTCGGGCTCAGTTATACTATCGTGAGAGAGAGTCAGTTCAGGCACACAGATGTGGAGGGATGGGCCAACTCAAACTCTACCGAGGCTCGGCGGCTATGTGTCACCCCCGGTCGACCATGGGGCCGGTCCTGGGCACTGATTTCCAATGCCATTGCTATACGAGTAAGTGATTGCCTGGTTTCTTATGATTTGATGGGAACTCTCCCACTGAGATCAAGGTACCCCTCTTCCCTCGTCGCCGGCCAAACCAACACCACATTAGCATGTGTGCACGGGCGGTTTCTCGGTGGCTTTGCAAGACTCGATAGACTTTCATGTGGTGTTTGTTTGACCTGCGGCGAAGGACAAGTGACCCTAACCCAGCGATGAGTAATCTCTCACCTTGGTCCTGCTCTTGTGGTGGAGTTCAGGGAAAAAAGGGTTGGGAAAGGGTTGCAGAAGGTTTGATACTCCAAGGACAGGGGGGCAGCACCTTAAACCTCTGTAGCTCTCTCTGTATATCCCTCGGTATCTCGACAACTGAGCTCTTAGCAGAGCCCCAGGTGAAACTTGGCAATGATGGAGCGGGGGAGATACTGCGTGCGGCCTGGTTGGAGTGGCGAAACCGCTTTCCTCGGCAACCTGAGGATAGATCGATCCTTTTGCAGAAGCCAGACTATCGTGAAGGCCTCAAAGGACTTTATAGTATGGTAGAGGCTCATCGAAGTCATTAACTTGAAGCTGGTGCTTGGCCCCCACGCGCCCCCACGCCCATCCCCCGTTAGCTTGTATCCCCCACTGCTTCAACTTATATAGCTACTTTCGCCGTCCAAGGCGAACCGAGGCTTGGAGGTTGTAGCTTTGAGCTGATGGCGGCCTGATCCAGCGTGCCCAGGTAGATTTTAAATAGGTCGTCTCATGCCCAAGACACCGAGGCGAGCTAGCTCACAACTGCGCTCGAGCTTATTCTGGAAATCGACTTTGCTAGCATAACTCTCGCTCCATAACTGAGGTGGCGGATACTTGAATCCAACTAAGTTAGTCACCGTTGGTGAGTTATGGAAAAGTGGGGGGTATTTTCACACCTATTACTGACTTTGATGACCCAGCTTGCCCGAGTCCCTCTTTTCTCTCTGCTGCAGTGCTGACCTCCAACTATGCATCCTATCAGCGCGCACAGAGCTTCTCGTGCTCCTCGTCCTCGCTGTCACTGCTGCTGCTGGACTTGGTAGTCTGCCAATCGCCGGGTTGTGTCGGCCGATGCTACTGTCAGACGTACCGGCACGACAGTCCCGTATAAGGTGCCCAGGTAGAGTCGGTAGGAAAGGGGGGAAAGAAGCCCGAGAGAGATGGAAGGACCCCTCAATAGTGGGGCGGAGGGAGAGTCGCCAGCCCAGTCGACTGCAGGACATTGGAAACGGCTCGAGAAAGATAGGTATCAGCGCATCAGCAGTTCCTCCACTGTTTCCTTCTCCTTCGCATATATTGTTCTCGTTTTCTCTCTACTGTCTCGCGCCCTCACCCTCACTCTCCCTCTCACATCTATCTCCCCTTCTCTTCCTCACTTTCCCATCGCTCTTTCGATTCCTCACTCTCGCATCTCCCTCTATCATTCCTCAGCTCTCCTGGATTTCTGCAACTCTCCAAGTTCAAGAGTCGAGCTATCCCTCGTACACCCCCGCAGCATACTCCAAAGCCCCACAGCCCTCTACCATGGAGAGATCGAGCCTTGAAAGTGGCCCCGTGCAGCCGAAATACATTGACTTCCCTCATTTAGAGCACGGCACAACAAACGATGGCAAGGCAGCCCTGAACCGGTGGTCCTCAACCATCACAAGAGGTAGGCCTATGCAAGCTTCCATCGCTGTCCAGAAGCTGATCTGCCCCAGAACATGACTTTCCCGGCGCTCAGGCAAGTTCGACGTCGAATTACTGAAGCTCTTCTGACAGTCAAAAGGCGATGCTCTACGCGGCTGGGGTTCCCAACCGAGAGATGATGAAGACTGCACCGCACGTGGGGTAAGCTGGATGGCCAGATTTGGTAGACAGTAATTGACCTGGCCAGGATCGCGACTGTTTGGTGGGAAGGAAACCCATGCAAGTGAGTCAGGTTCGAACATTGAAAAGGTACTTTGTTTAATACTGACTCGTCGCAGTATGCATTGTGCGCGACCAATTTCTGACTTGAACAATTCGAACTACCGTTGACAATGTTTTCTCAGTACATGACCTTGGAAAGATAGTGAAGGAGGCGGTACAGAAGCAGGGAATGCTTGGCTGGCAGTTCAATACAGTGGGCGTCTCGGACGCTATCACAATGGGAGGAGAGGGTAGGCAGAATATGTGGGAGGAAATGATGCGATGCTGATATACAGCAGGGATGCGTTTCTCACTACAGTCGCGGGAAATCATCGCAGACTCGATAGAGACCGTTACTGTAAGCATTCGCTAACTTGTGGCCTTCCTCTACTTATGATTTCATCACTAAAATTTCTGTCCTCTTAGTGCGCCCAGGTAAGGAGCTTCCCTGTTAGGTTTCTCGGCAGTCCTCTAAATACATGTAGCATCACGATGCGAATGTCAGTATCCCCGGGTGTGACAAAAATAGTGAGTATCTGCTCCGCTTCTCTAAATTTGTTGCCGATTGAAGCTGCCTAGAGCTTGCAAACACTTTGCCTCGCTCAATGCTTACAATTAACATACTTGCAGTGCCTGGAGTGGTAATGGCCGCTGCAAGATACAATCGGCAAGTCATACCAACAGATTCTATTCCACGTTGCTAATTTAGGTCCACAGACCATTTCTGATGATCTACGGAGGCACAATCAAGAAGGGTTTCTCCAAGCTTCTGGGCAAGGATGTCAACATCAGCACAGTAGGTAATGTAGGAAATAATGGGTACAACCGGTTGAAATTATATTAGTGCTACGAAGCCTCTGGGGCATTCGCATACGAGAGACTGAAGGCCGTTGAAAATCCTGGAGCAGAGGGCCGGACTGCAAGCGATGTAATGGAGGACCTCGAACGGCACGCCTGCCCCGGCGCAGGTGCGTGCGGCGGCATGTACACTGCAAATACCATGTCAACTGCCATTGAGGCTATGGGCCTGTGTCTCCCCGGCTCTTCCTCAAACCCAGCTGAGTCTCCAGCCAAGATGCGAGAATGTGCAAAGGCGGCGGAAGCCATTAAGATTTGTATGGAAAAGAATATCCGTGCGCGCGATCTGATGACTAAAGAGTCGTTTGAAAACGCTCTTGTCATGACAATGGCTCTGGGGTAAGCGAAGTCCAGCAACCAAATATTCGCTTAGCTGATGGTCTGGAAGTGGCTCAACAAATGGTGTTCTTCACTTCCTGGCTATGGCAGGTACGGCTGAAGTACCACTGACAATTGACGACGTCCAGAGAGTCAGCGACAAGATCCCATTCCTGGCCAATCTAGCGCCCAGCGGCAAGTACTTTATGGAAGACCTCTACAATATCGGAGGTACTCCTTCGGTATTAAAACTGCTCGTAGCAGCAGGGCTCATGAACGGCGACATTCCTACTGTCACCGGGAAGACTCTCGCAGAGAATATCAAGCCGTATCCGTCACTCCCGCAAGATCAGGTTATTATCCGTCCTGTTTCCAACCCCATCAAGGCAACTGGACATCTCCAGATCTTGCGTGGCAACCTCTCACCCGGTGGAGCTGTGGCGAAAATTACAGGTAAAGAGGGTCTTGTATTTACCGGCAAGGCCCGGGTTTTCAACAAGGAGCATGAGCTTGATACAGCGCTCGTCAAAAGTCAAATACCTCATGGAGAGAATCTTGTCCTAGTCGTCAGATACGAAGGCCCGAAGGGTGGCCCTGGAATGCCGGAGCAACTGAAAGCGACCGCTGCCATTATGGGGGCCGGGTTGACGAATGTGGCTCTGATCACCGATGGGCGCTACTCTGGTGCAAGTCATGGCTTCATCGTGGGACACATCGTTCCCGAGGCTGCTGGTAAGTCGATGTTTCTTTCGGCCACGATAAATTTGCGATGCTAATCGAACGCAGTCGGAGGTCCCATTGCGGTAGTTCAAGACGGCGATACTGTGACTATCTCGGCCGAAACCAACACCCTAAGCATGGACGTAAGTGACGAGGAGATTGCGGATCGGCTCAAGGCTTGGACACCTCCAAAGAGCAAGGTGAACCGTGGCGTACTTGCAAAATACCAGAGGCTTGTTGGAGATGCTTCGCATGGGGCGATGACAGATCTGTTCTGAGATGTTTATGACTTGGAGCCTGGGGGCAGGTTGATTGTCGAGGGATGGGCCTTGAGACAAGGAACGGACTTTGTAATCGGAGGACCTTGAAGGAAGAGCGAGGAACGATGTCAGAGGAAGAAGAAAGTACTATTGGGTCTTATGGTCCTAGACCCTTCGGATAAGTTGCATGTTATTTAAGTTTCTTGGAAAAGTGCCACTATAGATATCGCGCTTGAGCATTGTTCTTATGTACGTCCCTTCAGCCTGGCAACAGCAGTGTATAATGTACCCGCGAGATTCCAGGGATGTTCAAGATTCGAGGCCAATTTTGAACTTCAATATACTCGAGGTATATATAATTCGCTGTGACTACGAAAATCCTCGATCTAAAGCATGATTTCGTAGTCAAGTCCGGATGCGGATTAGCGTCGTCTTGAGCTCAACTTCAAAACTCGAGATCCAACGCGATGATCGTTTGCCAAACTACGCAAACACGTCAGCTGAACACGTACCATGGCTCCTCTACGCCCCCTCCAACGTCCTACCATTCGCGAACTCTCAAACTTCCTCCTCTCACCCCCGAACGCCCAGCAAACCCGCTGTGTCTCCCACCTCACGCGCGCCTCCCGCCCTCTCAGCATACCTCACCCTCAATCTCGCCATCCAGCTCCCAACCCACGCCTCGCACGCTCCTTTTCCTCCCCCAAGCCGCAGACCCGCGACCGCGGGCCGACCTCCACTGAAGACACCCAGACCGACTTCGGCATGCTCAATGTCCTCGGCAACACGCCGGCGCCTAGCACGAGCGTCGACGCTTGTCTATGGGACGGCTTCCACCTGGACAGCGGCGTGAAGCTCAGCGGTGGCACGGGGGTGCTACTTGTAGCTGGTGAGGCTTTCGCGTGGCGGCCGTGGGAGACGGGCGGGAGGGGGTCGAGGCTGCTGAACGATAAGGGGCAGTGGGAGGTCAGAGATGAGGCGTGGGGAGTCTTGGGGCTGGTGTGGCCGAAGCCTGGTGGGCTCCCATACTTCTTTTCTCTCTTCTTTTCTTTTCTGCTCGCGGGAGGGGGTGGAAGGTGGGATTTCGCCTATCTGGATACAGAGCCTGAGATTTGGATCTGGGAATATTTGCTAATTGATATGGATCGCTACCAGATCTATTAATCCTCGGACTGGGAAAAGAAATGCTTCCACTTTCTCTGCGCACTAGGCAGTTCATCAACAGCCTGGGTATCAGGGTCGATATCCAGGATACGAGAAATGCGGCTGCGCAGTTTAATTTGCTGGCTACCGAGAGGGGCATCTCGACGATTGCCGCCGCGCTCATACCCATAGGCTTTCGGGAGGGCGTGGGTGTTGTTAGTGCGGAGATATGATGATTTTGCTGTGAAATCCGATGAAGGATTTGGGGGCCGCTGAGGAAAGAAGAGAAGTGTATGGATATTGTGCATTGTATGTGTGACGATGACGCCCAGTACCAGCAGGAAGGCCGTAAAGTTGACATGGCTGTACATGACTTCCACAACATCAAAGTGAGAAAAGCTACGCTAATGGTGCAAGAATCTTATAGATCCATGCTTCTCGGCCGGTTCTGCAATCCAGCAGGGAGGTGTTCCAAAGATTCCCTTCTTCTTCAAGAACCTGAATCTTCATCTTGTTTTCAGATTAATGTTTATGCGCTCTCTGAATAGTTGGAGTTGTCATTGGTTCTCTGACGAAAAAGTTTGGCTCTGGAGAGTGTTATCCTGCACAGCGAGAATGACCGGATATCTTTTTCTACCATTTTCGCCCCACAACATCACGAGACAGACAATATGCATCTGACCAAAAGGATAATACCTGAGACTATAATATATGACAGGCTCTTGATTTCTTAACACTGCCCCCTCAACCGATGTTGATCATTCCACGGCAAAATGAAAGCGCGGTCTTTGGACTTGAAAATAGCCGAATATGGCATATTTCTGGGTTGTGTCAGCCAAGATAGAACCCCATCTCAAAATTTATGACTTGTTATGCCAGCATTATCACGTACAGTACGAATGAGAGTCAAATTCTGTCTCAGGCGGAGGGCTTCACCTGGCTAACCCATAGCGCTGTCCACATTTCCTACCGCCTCGGATTCTTAACATCATTCATCCCAAGATTGCTGCTACTGTTCATACCATGCGGTCTCTCCCTCGATGCTCAGGTTGTTGAGTTCTCGACTGGGTGTTAGAGTCCTCTGTCGCCCACCCATCAATCTCAACCTGAGAACCCAAGACGCGGAGCTCTTGCTTGCGTACTCGAGACTGCAGGATCCCCTTCTGCCTGCTGCCGGCTGGCTACTTTTTCCACTCCGGCAGGGGGCGGCAGCATGTAATCGGGTCGGCCGGTGCAATCGAGTGGCTCAGCCCCAAGGATCATCCCAGGATGCGACTCAGCGCTTCCAAGCTGTTCATGGCGGGGTTGAGAGGCCACGGCATCTTCTTCTTGGTGGTCATGTGTTCCCGCGCCGTCCACTCCGCGTTGATGGTGAGATGGCCAGCACCGATCAGATCTCTGACGATGCCGACCTGTATCTCTGCGAAAGCCTCACATCTCCATTTCTTCCTTAGCCGCCCACTTCCTCTCCAGCCTCGCCAGCTCGTCGGCTCGCCGGAACTTCTTGTCCAGACGGTCGTTCAGGAGCCATTCCTTGAACGGCTGGATGGCGAGGGTGGAGTTCAGGCCTATCTCTTCCTCAAACCTAGAGCTGGGAGAAGCGCGTGAGGTTCTGGGCATGGCTGCTGGTCTGACCGGGTTGGGAGGAAGGGGGGGGTGGCGGAGATGATATTAGATATCTCTTGGACAAAGCCGAAGAGGCTTTGTGCGAACTGGTTGATTGGCATCAAGCGACCAAGTCGAACCGTTCGAGAGGTCCAATTTTATACTCTACTTGGACATACGAATATGGATTCTCAACCTATTACCTTCGGCGATGCAGACTCTTTTCTCGTCCCTTCCTCTTTCACAAACAACTAATACAGCCTCAATGCATCAGATCACCTGCGTTGAGGCCTCGCCTTCCCTGCGTCTTCACGGCATATCCTTTATTGACATGACAGAGATACCTCGCTTAGCCGGCAAGCAAACTCATAATCCTAGTGTCTCGCATACCTCTCACATTAGGTTCATGTACTGCAGTCCGATCTCAGAGGAAGCCCGCCGCAACCTGGACTGCACGATGGCGCTCATTAAGCAGGTATGCCGAAGTCTACTCCTCGATTGTTGCTGCCCCTATCGGCAATGGAAAGAGAAGACCAAAGGCCTTGCTTCTCATTCTCACTGTCACTGCCCTCATTGGCAGCCGAGTAACAACGACCGTCCAGAGGCATTGTCTCCCTCCGCGCAGACAGCAGCCTGGAGAGACCCCCCCACGAGCACGGCGCGTTTGAAGCCGCCGCGCATGATCGCCACAGGTCGCGGTGTAGCCGGACGAGGACCTCGTGGCACAGCGCTCCAAAGCTGATGGCCACTCGTACCCGCTGGTCTTGGATACCGCGATAGCTGAGGGTCGACGATCGCTGGGTCCCAAGAAGTGGCTTGCGAGCAGTGTGCTGGAGATGAGGAGGCACAGGTGAGCGTTTTCCGGCTGGCATGCACCGCAGCTTGCTGGAGGATGGTGCCTAGGCTATCGCTCGTATTCATGTCCAGATCTGCTCTGTGTTCTTGATCATCTCCGCCTTGGAAGCCCAGCCCTAGGGTCTGGAGGATCCAGAGCCGCAGCGTGGCAAGCGTGTCGCGGGGGGTCCCCCTTCCCTGGTGGTAATAATATCCGCGAGTCATCCTGGGAACTGGCGACCGGCGACCGGCGACTGGCCACGGGACAGGATGCTCGTCTTGGTATTCGTCTTCGTCCTCGGCAAGAATGTGTTGACCTGCCAGGGCTCTCAGTCCGCGATTTCCCGAGAACCATCGTAGGCGTGACGATCGCACGGAGCTGCTCCCTCGAGATCACGGCGGAGAGGAAATGCTGCAACTGCTACCCGGGCGCACATGCTTGGCGGTCTGTAAGTCTTCCAAGAAGATACCCATTCACGAGATCGCCGCACGAGGCTGTCACGGTCTTGGAAACAAGGTATATTTATTTCTAAAGACATATATATTTATGTACCTATAAGAGGTGGAGGGCCATTTCTCTGAACCGATCTTGGATTATGAAGGGATGATTCTGGGTACAAAGTCCGCGAGGTGGCATCTCGTCTCCCCCAGCACGTAGGTTGCACTCTCGATTGCGAGCTGCGCGATGCCGCGAGGAAAAGGATGATGGCGGCTTGGGAGAGTTGCAGAGCTGCAGCTCCAACTCGGACTGGAAATAGGTGGGGGTGTGCAGACAGAGCGCGTTAGTCCGGGGGATCCGCAACAGGCGAGGGGAGTCCCCCGACGACTCTTCTCTGCACCAGGGACGGATCCCTCAACGAACGAGCGGCCAGGCCGAAAGAAATGCAAATTCTTCAGGCCCTTGAACATGCAGTGAGCCCGTCTACACCTCACATTCCAGTGCCGCTCTTTCGCATGCTACTAACTACCAAGGAGTAGCGGCGTCTGCAGCCCCTGACATACAAACGACGACAGCCGACTCGTAACATCAGCGGACAGGGGAGATGGTCAATGTAAGCAGGTAAGCACCCTCTAGGTTACCGCATAGTTCGATTTTAAGCTGCCTGCGCTC
The DNA here is from genome assembly GCA_024741835.1 of Diplocarpon mali. Lineage (NCBI taxonomy): Eukaryota > Fungi > Ascomycota > Leotiomycetes > Helotiales > Drepanopezizaceae > Diplocarpon > Diplocarpon mali. The sequence goes on along the minus strand of JAENRP010000154.1, from coordinate 13,193 downwards.
TCTGTAGTGAGATCTGGCGCCCGACTGATCTTTGCTTTGCCGGATGCTAGGTCAAGGAGAGCTCGCTTAAACAGGAAGCGAATGCGAGACAGGGGCTTGTTGACAACACTTCGCTATGAGTGCCGTATCTGATGACGCAGTCAGATTCTATCTCTTCGATACGACACGAATGATCCTCGCGGGTCAATTTTCACCTTGGATCTTTCTATTTCGTTAATCAGTAGCCCTTTGAAACGCACGCCAGTACGGTGGCTTGTGCGCTTCCACTATCGGTTCTAGAAGTCTCTGAAAGTTTCAGCTAGAATGCAACATAAGGTCAGTCGGGATGATGCAATTTTAGAGAGAAATATAGTGGCCCTGAGGTATAGTGAACGCTATCGTTGATCAATTCCAAGTACTAACAATACCCAAGGCCATAGCCATCACTGAAACACACATTTTGCATCTCGTTCTCAAACACTATAGCCTCCCTTTCTCCTCATGGATTTCACATTCCTTCGTTTTAATGACCAGGACGGCCTGAAACTCATCTCATCTCCTAGAGGTATTTGTACTTGGGACTGGCCTGGCGACGCCCTTTTTCGTCGTCTTCTGCATCTTGGATTTTGGGTTGGTTAGCGCACTGCTCATGAATCAGTAAGCTTTCTCTGGATTATTTTGAGCTCGAGTGTCAGCATATCAAGAGCCTAAGAGCCCAGAAACTAAGATAAACTCGGCATTGGATTTACCTACTCTTGGGGCGGTCCACGTTTGTGCGGGGCTTGGTTTCCAAGGAAGTCAAAGCTTGCTCGGGCCGCTTCTGCTTTCGCACGCGCCTGACTGCTTATGTTTCTGATTCGTTGACCAGAAAGCCAATGTAGCTTACGAACATCAACTGCTTGGAATCAGCCAAACTCAGGCAAAGGACCTGTTTGGAAGATTATCGTACAGGAATCGCCAGAGTCCTCACATCGAGCCTTGTTCCGTTCGGGCGGAGGCGTAAGGCCGCATGGAGAACCGGCTGACCTCTTCGCACGGCCAGAGTTCTTACTGTCTCTGCAATCCAGGTCGCTTGGTTCGGGGCTGGGCTGCTGGCGTTCCTCTTCTTCCTTTGCGACGTCGTCGACAGGGTATGACCGGGTGTCCGGCAGGCTCACTGAAGGCTGCAGATCCATTTGCTCTTGTCTTCCACCACTCGCCCGCCCGTCCAAGTTCTCTCTGTAAATGTGCGCATCCCTGCTTGATTCTTCTACCGTCTCTTGCAGTCTGCCCAAGAGCCTGTCGAACGAAGCTTCTCTTATCTTCCGCAGTGCCCTGTCTTCTCTGTCCCTTGCGTCCTGGATGACTTGGTTCTCTGCGTCGTATGACTCTTTGCGCATCTGGAGATGCTGTGTTCGAGCAGCAGTGTAGAACTCCGCATCGAGATTTACGGAAGACGGATCGACTGGCAGAGGGTAGTTGTCGATCATTTCGAAGCCCGGTGGAATCAGTTATAAAAGGTATACTGAAGTGATAATGACGGTGACGATGTTTGCTTTGACTGTGGAGTGTTGAAATCGATGCTGAGTTTGAATAGGGAACGAGTGAAACCAGCATTTCTCGGAAGATCGATCCTGTAAAATCAGCAGGAGCAACCCGGACCGCAAGGACGAGCGTCACAGCATAAACAAGAACGACCCGCACACATAGAGTAAACAAGCAGAACCCTCCGCCTGATCTGGGCTCGTCACCTTCTGCTCTACCCAGGTCAAAGAGGGATAAAACCTGGCTACTGGCCATTGTTTACCAACTCGCAGCACCCCTCATTCTCGCTTAACCCCTGAACCGGCCACCGGTCACAATAGAAACTTCCCTCCACGGGCCCATCCACACGCGCCCCATCAGAGTTCTGGCAAGTCTGTCACTAGATACGCGAAGCAGTGTGGCTATCGACACACGAGGCCTGGCTCCCTCGAGAATGACGGAGAGGATCGGTTCTTCCACGACCGCTTGGCTTGGGTCGATCCGCAGCCGCGCACCCTCTCCGCCGACGACTCTGGATATTGCCGTCCCACCAGCACCTGCTGCTTGACGCGTGGACGTCTCTCCTGCGCGGCTGGCCTCTGTTTGCTTCGTCGCGGGCTTGCTGCCGGGCCTCGTCGGCCCGGCTCTGCTACGGGTACTGGACCCGAGGTCAGGCTCGGGCTCGGAGTCCTCTGGGTATGCTTCTCCCCCCCGTGTATCTTTGCGAGGATTGGCTCGATCCGCGCATATCTACCTCCGTCGATAGACAGATCTCGTCAGAAGCTTCTTGTGCTCGTCGAACTGACAAGTATCCGCGTCTCTGGTGCGATTGGTGTCGAGGTCAACCTTAGGACTTACAATGTGATAAAAGAGAGGCCTGTTGAGTACAGTTTCCCAGTCTTCGGCCTCTCCTGCCTTTGTGGCTATGAACCGTAAATTATATTATGTTTCTTCTCCTTCTTCTCCTTCTCCTCCTTCACCCCCCTGCCTTTTCTCCGATTCATGCCTCTCATCGAGAAGTATCCTCCCTAGGACCCACGTTCTGCATACTCCTGATCTTGCTCGGATTCCCATGCCTCGCCTGCTCTCATCAGCCACCCTTGGCCATCATCGACATCGGAATCCTTTTCGGCTTCGCCATCACTAGACGACGCTGGTACAGGGCAACGTTCGGTATCTGCCCGCATTAGCCCCTCTTCCCAACAAGCCCGTCCTGCTCTCTCGATACACGCCCCTTCCACCGCCCGTCACCCGAGGTCCACGGGATCCTTGCACCTTGGGAAGAGCAATTGGCACGACTGCTGCGTGAAAGATACCTTACGACTATGTGTGCCTGTGAGATGCCAGCCAAATGCCAACGTGATAGAGAGCATCGACCCGCTCAAACGAGGACCTGAGCGGCCGAACCCATCATGCGCCTTTCGAGAACCCGGAGCTTCAGGCTCAAGGAGAACCAAAGACTCGAAAATCCGTTGGCGATGCAGGCAGGCTTGGAACGAGGCCGAAGCCTGCATCATGACGATCTCCCTCGCTGAGAGGTCGCCTACAGTCAGTACCAGTGCTCGCGCCGCCTCTTCTGTACAGACTGTACAGAAGATTCTTCAGGTTGCGGTTCCTCTGAGAACATGCTCGAAGCTCACTTAACAGGAACACGAGAGTGGGGGAAGCTTTTGAAACATCGCAGCACCCGGGTTTACCAATACCAGCAGTTGCTTGCTTCGGATGAAACGGGTGTGAAATTTGTGAAATCTCTCCCCTTCATGTTGTGTCTAGGGACACCTGTCGTAGCGTTGATCCATTGAACGCCATCGCGACCAAAGGACATCGATTGAGCCCCCACACCGCGCTAATTTCCAGAAGCATCATCATCATCCAAACATCATAATATACAAGTCACGCAATCCCGCTTATTCGACATACGTCCCACACCTCGTACAAACCATTACCAGCCCCTTCCCCACGACCTTCCTCGCTCGGAAATCTTTCCCGTTACACTTTCGGCACGCAAGCGAGTCGCCCTCGCTCTCCTCCCCATCTAGATCCCCAGGCGAGCCATCCTCGGAGGAAATTTTGCTGACGACGCTCGCACCGCGGCCGGGAGGTGACCGTACACTGCTGCTATCGGGTTTGTTGGCATCGCGGGCTTGCGGCTTCCAGGAGGCGACGTTCCAGAACTGGTACGATTTGCCGACAGCTTCGGGCTTCGAGGGGTTTGCGTCTCTGCTAAGCACGAAGCTTGGTCTTGGGGGTTGGGTGGAAGGGGAGCTTATCTTTTTGTTGGCTGCGTCGTGGATACTTTGGGGTGGAGAGGTATTCGACACACTCGGGGAAGCGTGCGCCATTGCTGATGAGGCGTAGGGTTGTTGCCGAGCTGTGTTGGCGAAATTGTTTACTGATTTAGTGTTTCGGATAAGCTTCCTAGGAGACACACTTCGGTCACTGTGCGAAGTCATGGTGGTGCTTCGGGTGCTTGTATCATCCGCAACGCCGTTTCGCCACGATAAGATGTGGTCCGAATGCAGGCCTCCAGCGAGGGAGATATGGGACTGGGAGTTGCGTCGGGAGCCTCCTGAGTTCTTGGTCATGATGCTACCAGGCCGTTTGGCGACCTTCTTCGAGAAGGTGGAACTCGTCTCCCAGTGGTCGTTACGTCGCTTTTGATAGGCACAGTCACACCTGAAGACTTTGATCGACCCAAGGTAGTCGGCCGTTACAATGATCATACCATCATTGTGTGAACTTCTTGCAAGATACGCGGGTGTCTTGACCGGCTCTGTGACGGGATCTGAGAGACGTTGTTGCTCCGACTCGACGCGAGGTACCGAAGACGCATTCGACTCCTCGCGGGACAGTAATGTTACAGGAGGCGGGTTGCATAGATCATATATCGGATCTCCAGATGCTCCCAGCAGTTGCCGCGATGCCGTCGGAGCAATAGCGGTGGCAGTGACCATTGCCGAGTGTGCCTCAAAAAACTCCAAGGGCCGTTTATCCTTGTGATTTTCGAAATCAATCGGGCTAGTGTTCCAAATGTATGACTTCCTATCCTCGCTGCCACAAATTACATGACAAGCGTCGTCGCTGAAGCTGGCATTAATCTGACTAAAGTTGTTTTCGTGGCCTCTGAACTTCATCTCCAGTGTCTTGTCTTTCAGATTGTATAGTCTGATTCTTGAGTCATTACTAGTGACCAAGACTTTGACCTCGCCGTTCTCATCGTCAGGCGGCCATGTGGTCGTTCGGATACCAGTGATCTTGGATCCTTTGGCATTCTTGCCACGGCTTGACCGGACATGGATTTGACCTTGAGGATTGAGACCTGCGGTCTCGTAGAACAGACATAGGCCGCTGAGAACACCCGCAATCGCTGTCTTGCCGTCAGGGGTGAATGCGACAGCTGTAATGAGGTCGGGTAACTGTTTGTAATAAGAGACAGACTTGTCTGGTATACTCCAGAGCCGGAGGACGGAATCAAGGGATCCTGCCAAGAAGAATCGATCGTCTTTGGGGTGGAAGGCGATTGAAGTGACTAGTGTCAGTCAGTAAGTTTACTGGTACCTGGCCTCTAGTACATAGAGCCAGCACATTCCGAGTGAGCAGAGAGCCGCAACGAACCAAAATCTTTGTGTTTGAAAGTGCACAGGCACTCTTGTCTTGAGATATGCCAAAGCCTCACTGTCTTGTCCATCGACGAGGACAGCAAGAAGTTGTTCTTGCTCCAACTCAAGTCCAAAATATCCCCAGTGTGTCCTTCAAACTCCCTGATAGGCGTCGACCTGAATACGGGAGCACTCAACCTTGCTCCTCCATGTGTGCGGGAAGAAAGATCTTCTTCATATTCGTGAGCCTGTCTTTCCTCTGGGGTCGAGATCAATGCCCATACTCTCACAACCTGATCCTGACCAGCTGCCGCAAGATATTTCCCACATTTACTAAACTCCGTCGACCATACGGCTCCGTTTGATTTTACCGACTTGGGGATCTTGTGAGCGATCGCTACCGGCGGAATATCAGACATCGTCAGGCCTGGTGTCTTCTCGTCGCCAAACGCATGCTGCTTCGTGCCGCTCAGCTCCTGAGCAAGAAACATACGATCGAACTCTCTAACTTTCTTGTCGCGGGCGCGGACTTTAATATACCTAGGGGGCTCTTTATGTCGTGGGATATATCCGTTCGCACCAACAGAAGAGGAGAACACGTGTGCGTTCATGCCTTCAGTACGCTGATCACCCGCCTCCGAGCCATCGTCGTCCATGTCCCCCGTAGGATCCTTCTTCTTCCCACCTTTTATTGCAAATCGACTCAGGAACGAGACGCCTTTCCTGTGGTTTGGTGTCAGTCTCTGTGACGTACCATAAGCGAGCCAAATAGTTCAACACAGTGAGCACCACCGAGTGCTAGCGAGTGAAACTCGGAAATACTGACTTCTTTTCCTTGCTGGGATTGCTATCACTGTGCTGGATGTCTGGCGTCAACTGTTTGCCCGGTGACGGGAGGTCCGGACTGGTTGGACTCGCAACTTCAGTAATTGGACTTTCCGGCCCGTTCCGCAACTTCTGGGGGATGGTATTCTCGGTATTCGTTCTCTTGAGGATGTGCTAATACGCCGCATCAGTAAGCCTGGTGGTCTAGCTGTGCCGAGAGGGTATCTTGATAGGCCGAAGGACATACATGGGAGAGGGGGTCAATAGCAGTAGTTGAACGGGCTGCTTGGGCTGCTGGCTCTGCTCGGGCTGCTTGCTGTAGAGTCGGGTTTATTCCGTTGCTGTCTTTGTTTGGGACATTTCTTATCAGGATATTGATTGGAGTCTTCGTGCCATTATTTGGAAAGTTGACTATTACGAGAGCTCTCGTCAGCATAAGCACAAGGGCAGATAGCAAAAGCCATATCATTTGGACATAACATGTTTCAAGCTGCCATACCATGCAGGGCCTGGGGCATCCTGCATATATCAGAAGGTCCACATGAAATAGGCCAAAAAAATTAATTTAGTTACCTTCGGACGAGGCCGCTGACCTCGGCCTCGCAGAATGCCCCCCTTCCGTGATGGTAGAAGGCGAGTCAAGACTTGGGGCCCCATCATTTGCAGTTCCGTCAGGATTCTGCACATGGGTCACCTCAATTTTTGGCAGCACAGCGTCAGACATGAATGCCTCGACCTTTCCATCTGCTCGTATGAAAAGAAGTGCAGTGCAGAGCAGTACAGCGCTCCAGAAACTCCAACCACGTAGCGGCGACGTGTGCGCGTGCAAGCTGACCGTGGGTACTCGTATATGGTACGACGTACTTCGAAGTATATTTGTGCTGGATCCGTACTGTACTGTGCTCCGTAGATGCCGAGTGGCGGGGGGAAGCAGACCGTCGGAGCCGATGGATAAGGTAGAGTCCGATAGACCTTGCTCTGCCCTGTGAGAGCGAGGGAACTGAAACTCTCTTTAGAAGCGAGCCACCAAGGCAGAATCTGTGTGGCCTGAGGAACTGAGCTGGATTGGATGCGCAATGCGCTCTGTTTCGATCGTACGCGTACGGTTGTGGTGCCGTTGTTGGTGCGGTGCGACTTGTGGGATGTGGATGCCAGACGACCGGTGGACAGGACTGAGAATGGTCGAGGTTGATGTGGATTTTGATGTCGATGTTGATGTTTCAGTCTAATCGGGTTTGTCGCACGCTCTGGCAATCCTGGACCAGGAGCACATGTGACGTAGGTGTCGCAGAGTCCTCGCTGGGGGCGTGGAAGGCGGCGCATACGGTGCAGCATGTCAGGGTTCGTGGCTGAATTAAACAGCGCCGGCGACAATGCGCTGCAGGAGGAAACCCGTGTCGCAGCCGATGATGACCTCGAGGGGGTCGCCGGCCGGGCTCGAGAGCTGACAGCAAGTACGTACTTTCTTTGGCCATACCGCGCCCGCCTCTCCCTGAAGGTTGGGCAACCTCGAAGAATTCGAGTTCTCCCGCCAGCACGCTGCAGACCTCATACAACATCCACGAACAAGCCGGTCCCCACGAACAAGCCGATCTTACAAACAGGCCGACCTCCACGAACAAACACACAAGCTTCCCCCGAACATGCCGAGTCCTCCAAGGCCACCCTCCCATCACGTCGTCTACATGCGACAAGCGCTCGACCTCGCGCGCAAGTCTCCGCCAAAGCCCACAAACTATCGTGTTGGGGCGCTCCTCGTAGACGCGCAGGCGAATACGGTCATCGCGACCGGATACACGCTCGAATGCGACGGGAACACACACGCAGAGCAGTCATGTTTTATCAAACTGGCCAAGAGGCATCAAGTCGCCGAGGACGCGCTGGCAGATGTCCTGCCGGGAGGGACGGTGTTATATACCACGGTCGAGCCCTGCTTCAAGAGACTCAGTGGGAATCTGCCCTGTGTTGAGCGGATCATTCGATTGGGGAACGCTATCAAGACGGTCTACGTTGGGGTCGAGGAGCCCGAGAAGTTTGTGGGAGAGAATACGGGCCGAAAACAGTTGGAAGATGCTGGCATCGAGGTCATTCTCGTCCATGGCTTGGAGGAGGAGATACTCGAGGTTGCTACGGCTGGCCATATCAAAGGTGCTTGAATGCTTGAACGCTCGAGGACTTGACTTGGCTTGGGTTGGATGGGCTCCAACTCGTACGGTGCTGGGCTCTCCCGAGTCCTGGCTGAGTTGCTCAACCTCATCCCCTGGCTCCTGGCTTTGGTCAAGCATCCATGCGCTGGCGCCTCACCTACTCTACATCCTGCCCACCAAACTGGATCGTCTGCAGCAAAGGCGACAATGGATATCTAGTGTAGATGAGGATACCTATGTATACGAGAGAAGTATATTCCAGCCCCGAATGCCCAGCCAAGACGAGGCTGAAAGACCGTCAAGGACCGAACTGGCGAGCGCCTCGAACCCACATAATGTCGTCACTCCATGCCGCAAGGCTGAAGTACGGAACTGAAGCCTTGTGAAACCGTCAGAACCCTTTTCTCAGCTATCGCTCCTCAACTCCTATGCCCTGACCTGCATCAGCTTCTCTTCCACGAGAATTCAGTCTTTCTACTCCACAAGACCCAAAGACCAGATCACCTTCCGCTTGGCAGATCCGCCTTCGCCTCGGTAACATTCTTGTATACGCTCAAAAGATGACGCTTTTGAATTCCCTCCTCCATGTTACGAACTTCCGTAACCCATTCCTCCGGTTCGTGCAAACCAGCATAGTCCTCAGAGCATGCAGCGGCCAGCTCTTCTCCCCACGGATTCCGTCGGTTTACATTGCGTTTTCCTGCGTTTTCCTGCGTTTTCCAACTCTCCTCGCCTCAACATTAACACCACTCTCAGAACGCTCGTCCCCTCCATAGCTACGGCCTTCGCTCTCCAGGGAGCAGTCGCAGTCCCCTCCATCCTCGCTCAATCGGAGCGCTTCTACGACCTCTGTAAGTTCTTCATCCCGTGACTGGCCTAATCGCAATCCACCGAGTCCAAACTTCTCTTCGTTGCCATCTGTCCATCTCACTTGTTCCAACCGACAGAGCAATCGGACTAAGACCCTACCAGCCGGCTCCCTCACCTACCTCTCGGTGACGGCGCTCTCCCTCTACCTCCCCACGCTCCGCGCCCGCGCCACCTTGGCCGTCAAGCCCCCCTTTCCCTCCCTCCTCGCAGCCTTCACAGGCACAGGCGGTCCCCACGGCCTGAACTGGCGGCAGGTTGTTCTCAGCACCGCCGTCTCCGTTGTACGTCTGCAAGTCCTCTACATCTTCCAAAGCCCGGGGTATTGTGGTTCTCACGGCCGTATAGCATCACGCCCCGGGACCAGACAGTCCCTAAGTCCTTGATACGGCACGATCAAAGCTAACGTCGTGGAAGTGGGCGACCCGGCTGGGCACGTACTTGTTCCAGCGCATCCTGGCCGATGGCCACGATTCTCGATTCGACGAGATCAAGAAGTCCCCGCCCAAGTTCTTTGGCGCTTGGAGTGAGTTTTGACTTTCTCGCGTGCAGATGGTGACGAGTCGAGACCATGACATTTCCGTCGCTGCTGCACCATTCCCATCCTTGAACAACGAGCCTCGTTCTGACAACATCCATCGCGTAGTGGCCCAAGCAACGTGGGTCTCCCTCTGCCTCCTCCCCATCCTAGCGGTCAACAGCATCCCTCACACCCTCCTCTCGACCCTCCCTCTCGTGACCCTAACCGACGTCCTGGGCCTGGGACTCTTCGCAGGCGGCTTCATCTTGGAAGTAATCGGTGCGCTCCCTCACCCTACCCATCTCACTCCGCTTCGACTAACACCCCTTCTCTTCCTTAGCCGACCGCCAAAAATCCGCCTGGGTCCGCGCCAAGAAGGCCAAGCAGCACGACGAAGACTTTCTCACCTCGGGCCTGTGGAGTAAGAGCCGCCACCCCAACTACTTCGGCGAGAGCACGCTCTGGACCGGCCTCGCCGTGGCCGCCTTTGGCGTCCTGCGCGCTCGCGGGCCGGGCGTCGCTGTGAAGGGACCCGCGGCCTTTGCACTGTGCGCCGTCAGCCCGGCCTTCGTGACGTTCCTGCTGCTGAAGGTTTCCGGCGTCCCGCTGAGCGAGAAGAAGTATGATGAGCGGTATGGGGATCGGAAGGAGTACAGGGAGTGGAAGGAGAGTACGCCTATGTTCATCCCGAAGTTGTGAGGCTTCCCATGGCGGATAGGGGGGTGGGGATAGGTGATAGATGGGACGGGGTCCTGGGGGATGGTGGTGGATCGGGATGATGGTAATGCTCGGTGGATGCCTTTGGAAGTCCGAGCACTCGCATCTTTGTACGTCTTCTCGTAGTGATTTACAGAGCTCTCTTGAGGGTGCGCCGACCTTGAGATCTACGGGATTACACATGACGAGGCTCCGAGACGTGAGTCAACACAGTTCTCGCTTCTCGCTAGGACTCGTCGCGTGTTACCGAAGGCGGTTCTCGAGCGGGCTCGCGGCAGAGTCGAAGGCACGCATTACCCGCGAGGATACGGGCCTGCGATATCGAGGCCCGGCAATATGGCACGGGGTGAATGCCTTGGGGAAATCGACGTGCGGTGTTCATGGCCGAGGTTAATGCCCTGATGTCTGAGATGCTCTCTCCCTCTCTCCCTCGCTCGCGTTCGGGAGTGTGATGTCCAGAATGGAGCTCGTCCCCAGGGCGGTTGTTGTGGCTGTTCGCGGCAGCTCGAGGCCTCCGCATAGGCTGCGGGAGGACACGGGCACGCTCCTCGCGCGGTGTGTCCTGTTGCGCTGCCTCTTGTCCCCGCCCGCGGCCACGGCGTCTACCACGTGAGTAACACGTGAGCGCCACGTGAGTACCACGACACATCTGGTCCATGCTCCGCGGCTCGAGGCGACGTCGAGAGGTGCCGGTGCGCGGATCTCGCGTCGTTGCTGGACGGGGGGCGTGGGGTTGCTGGTGCGGAGGAGGAGGATGCCGTTCGAGCTTGTACTTTTTGCGGGTGATGGGTGTAGGGTGAGAAGCGTTGCGGTGTGGAGTGCAGTTGGCTGTGAGGTGGTGTGTGTGTATATATGCATATAATCACCCAAATATACATATATGTAAATATATCAATACAGATACATCTCCCTGCTT